>JAZHYW010022663.1:0-66184 GCA_037355805.1 Ixodes ricinus
AAAGGTTAGGCGCGTTTCGTTTGCCGCGACGAGTTGAAGTTGCTCGAGTGGTTGTCAACTTCATAATTTTATACATTGCGCAATTCGACTTTTTTTCTTACAAGGTAAAGTTAGGAAGGAACTGGGTACCGACCTTAATTAAGGCGATGTTTCGCTGTTCCCTCGCGTATATTAGGCGTCACCAGCAGTATGGGCCCAAGCTGGACCTGCCCAACTGGGACTATCGACGTCTGCGTCAGTGCCCCGCAGTTCCCAAGCGGGCCTTATGCATCAGGACCTTTCCGCACTAGATTCACTTCATGTCATTTCATTCATTTCATTTCATTTCATTTCATTGCATTTATTTCACCTTAAGAGCCCGTTAAGGGCATTACATGATGAGGGGCGTAATCACAATATGAACAATATAAAAGCCAAAACACAAGCATGGTACAATCGGGGAACTCGAAGATTTATATAAAATTGAAGCTAATGACATGAAAGGTGTAGTTTTACTGCGGATGAGAGAAATCAGCAGGGTCCAAGATGGTGACGATGGAGGATGGGAGACTATTCCAGTCGCTGATGGCTTGAGGAATAAATGATCGATTGAAAGCGTTAGTAGAGCCAGAAATGCGTTTGATGGTGCAGACGTTGTTGAGGCGATTATTATCGCCTCAACAACGTCTGCAGGGAAGATTATTATATTAACTCAACGCGTCTGTGTTGGTGATGCTCGGTGATCACTAAGCATATCAAGATCCTTGACTACTGCACACAATCGGATGCCGAAAGGCGCGGACGCAATATAAATGTTAACCATAACGAATGAAGCGTAGGGCGTGGCTTACCATGTTCACGACTCTTGCTTCATGATTGGTTGTTCAGCATCTTTTGTCGGCAAATGTCTCAATCTCATTGGCTGCGGAGTGATAATTGAGATGCTTAGGACTCGTTACGCCCTGCCTTTCTTAAGTTGTCGGTGAGATTAGGGTACTAAATAACCTAACATACGGTCAACTTAAAAAAAGTAGATATATATATTACCATTTTAGTTGTTATGAAGGTAAAATCGCTTATTTACGCTTTCTTCTTGCCAAAAAGGCTCACCAAGCTTGTGCTATGCGTACGAAGACGACGGAATTTGCGAGCCCTCGGAAGAACACTTCAATACCCGAGATTGTGGATTCTTCACTCCTCCCGGATATTTCGACCAATGGGCGTCCTCGGTGGTCGTCTCCGAAGACGCCGTTAGTCATAGATGTCGACCGGAAGCCTTGCTGGGTCCTCCACCTAAGAAACAGGTAAGCGGTGTGCAAACCTGACGCTATATTCGCACACGGGGCAAGCATAATTCCTTTTAGTTGCGGAAGAACCGAGGGATTGTATAAATAATAAATCCACATTTGCGACATAGACACCAAAACGTGCTATCGCAGATATAGTTTAAACTATTTTGCAGTCGAACAAATAACGACATTTTGGGATTATCTCGCACAAAATTGGGAAAAGAAAGCGGAATGCCAGCACCTAGCTTCAACAGGTCGGTCTCTATGACCAAAAAGACACATCAATAAACATACAGCACGAATAAGAAAATGACACTTAAATCCTGCGAGAGATGCAAAACATAACTTACTTGGGACTACATTTTTTTTTAATTCAGAGTGCCCTCAGCAGCAACCAGGACTGTATTACTTTAACAGATATTGCTTGCAATTCTAAACCCTCAAGTCCGCCACATAAAACAACGAGAGAAGCTAATTTTCGATTTGTTAAACTTTTCCCCAATAGGTTTGCGGTTCAGATTTGAACACAACTCACTCCTGGTACCCGTGCGAGGCACCCGATGCATCATCTACCGTCTTAACTGCCTCTTTTGAGAGACCCGTCGTTGCCACGGCCGTTCACGTCTACATAGCCTCGGACGGTGGAGCCAATATCTCACCTCTGCTCACCGTCGAGCTCCTGCCCGAACCTACATCACCGGAAGACCTCTCCAGAACCCCGCATTACGCACAATCCCGGCGCGTCTCGTGCAAGGCAAACCCGATCGAAGTGAACGTCATGCATGACCCTAAGCAAGAACTTCCACCTAACCAGATCGGTCCGGCTAACCCTGCCAACGTCAGACGTGTCCATCGGGGCGATTCGCCTGCGTTCATCGAATGCCTTGAACCCTGTCGCGCTCTCGAGGTGCTCTTCTACGCAGCTGTATCATCCAGGTCTTCAGAAATGCGTGGATTACAGCTGCGAGCGACCGCGGTGCCAGAAGCCTCTGGTGAAGAACGCTCGCTTGATGTGCCAGGGCCTCGGAGAAGGGGATGTTTGCAAGCTATTGTGCGACGAGGGATACGCGTTAGCCGAAGGAGAGGGAGACCACGGTCTGCTGGTGTGTGATGACGGGCAATGGAGGGGCTCAGGGACGCTCTGCAAGCCAGTGGACTGCAAGATGCCTGTGATTGCTCACGCGGACCCCATGTGCGCAGAAGGGACAACGTTCGGTAAAACGTGCAGCTTCAAGTGCAGGCCGCCGGCCAGGTTTAAAGGTTAGTGGTCATAGTATTTTGAGTTCATATTTCTTGAAGTGTTACGCAACTCAAGTTCGTCAAACATTGCATTTTAGTATGGCTGTTCATGGCGACACAACTTTTTTATTACGTAGGGGGTTGCCTTTAGGCATAGATGTCTTATATGCATGCTACAAGGCCTGTGGTATGGATGAATTGAAGTAATGTTTTGTGATAGTGGTTGTCATGCAGCCACTTATGGTAGCTGGTGGGTGCACTGTGTTGGAGACCTGCAGCTATAAGTAGGCGAGTGCGCTCAGTCTGTAGGCCAGGACAAGTCCATATAAGGTGACGCACATCCACTTCCGTCGCGTCTAGGGTACACTTAGGGGCATGTCGCCCGTCGTGCGCCGGGTGGAGAGCGCCGTGTGCAGGTTACAGCCGGTGTAAGGGCCACCCCAGCCCGCAGTCTCCGAAGCACAACTTCCTCCACCCTGGTGAGATGGCGGGAGAGGGAGCAGACACACGGAGGGATAAGAGCGCGTGTGTCCTGCCGGAGAGAGTGTTTACGGGCGTGGAGGAGGGAAAGGGGGTTCAGACGGGAGGGGAGAGGAAGGGAGATCGGGATCAGATGGAAAGTCTGCTTGTTGATCAGCTGCGAGGTAGTATTGCTTCGTGGCATGACCTTGAATCCAGTACACCTTAATGCAGTTCGAGGTATTGCGGTGAAGGGTGTGTATCCTTTGACACAGTTCCATTGCTTTGGAAAACGTTTTGAGCTCTCCGAATTGCCGCTAAGGAGTCTTTAAAAATGTGAAGATGGCGGATCGTCCGCAGCTTGGTGGTCACTGCTTGTATGGCGTCGTGGATGGCCTGTAGTTCCATGACAAGTGGGTCGGCTTCCTGAGATGTATTGCTGATGCCCCTGGATGCATGTATGTGTGGAGCTGAGGAATGAGACTCGGCCACCGTCTGGGAAGATCGCTGCATCCGTGTAAACTTGACAGTGGTCGTCATGTTGGGTTTCGGGGCAGGGACGTTGGGAGGGTCTGCCCCCCTGATCGCGACGTCGTAACTTGGTCGGCTTGTTGGTGGTAATGTGGGTGAATTTCCATGGAGGTATTGGCTCCGACTGCACGTTCAGCAGGGGGCCACGATGAAAATGCGCATGTAACGAAGCGCGACACAACTTGCTACATGCAAAATGAGCAGCTTATCGTTTGCAAAATGAGCAGCTTATCGCTCATGACAGACCTGGCTGGTTCAAGCGCTTTCCGGTGCGAACAAAATGAACCTTGGGAGTGCAAAGTAATGCTACAACTGCAAGCAAAGCCACGTTATACGTGCAGCCGATTTGATTTAGCAGCAGTTGTTTTCAGGTCCTATTCAAGAGCGTCGTGTTTGATACGGGCACTTAGCGTGGGTCCTTCTGAGTAATTCTTAACTATGGATACTTTAGGCCGTGCTTGGCTTGACTGGACGCGCAGTTGGTTCCGTTTACTGAAGCCTGATTTGCGCATCAGCCAAAACTATACTGTCTCGAGATCTAGGCCCCGAATTTGCGTTAGTGCGACGAAGGTTAGACCTGAATACAGGAATTATAAATGTTCTTGTTCTATACACAGAGACAATCCTTTATATTGTGTGATCTATCTTATGTGATTCTTGCCTCCAAGGTTGAGCGGCAAAGAATTCAATAGTATTAATTTTGTTTTTAATCAATGATACCTAAAAGTCTAAATGCTTTTGCCGTACTTAGTGCTGATGCAAGCTGCATTACGTTTTACCTATCGCTGTCTTGTCTTAATACTAGCGTAGTTTAAACCTGAAGTGTCAAGTTGCAGTAAATTTCCTAGAAGGCAAGACGACGTGTTTCCAGGGAATAAGCTAGTGTGAGGAGCCTTAGAAAGAATAATCAAAATATAATACAATCCTTCATGCCAGATAAGATATTTTCCAACGTCCCAGAACTGTTCACAATCAAGGGCAACAAGCAGTCATGTGAGCGAGAATTTCACAGATATGCTATGTTGCGGCACATAAAAGCCAACAATGTCCTGCAACTCATAATGCTAAAAAAATAACTTTGAGAACAGCTGATATTTTTAGACTAATCGAGCTTTACCTAAACGCCAAGGAGCGTACCTGACAATAACTAGACCAATGCATATCTTTATATGACAAAGGCTAATACTGTAAGGTGGTACTAGCGCATGGTACCAGCCTACCATACTTAACGCAGAGAATGCATAGTATATTAATCTTAAATTTAAACGAAACTAAGCAAGTTTTTTTAGCTAAATTTAGGCTTACCCCTACAGATTTTCTAGAGAGCCTTTATTAGCTTCCTTTATTTTTAGGTTATGCCAATATCTGGACGCTCCATGCGGGAACCTTTAGCCCCGAGAAGATGAAGTGGCTCCACCTGGCGGCTCCTTTTCTTCACGTAGTAGGAAGGATCACGTGACCGCTTCTGCGCTTTATTGGCAGAGTGTAGGTTGAGATGTATCGTTCACAATTCCTGTTTTTGATTCGTTAATTTGAACGAGAGTTTGGGTCGCTTCTGACCTAATTCTTTAGTTGTAGTTCTCGTCAAGATTAAACTTAAGCAGCACGGCAACAGTGGCGTCGCGGCCTACGGAACAGGACCCAGTGACCCCGTTTTCTGTTATCGTACTGAGAACGACCAAATCTGTCGTCGTCGTGGCTTCGGAGCCTGTCAGGTGACAAAACATATAGATTCAGCGAGGGCTTGATTCCCGGGCGGATTTTATTACTTTTTTCTTTTCTACGCTTGTCTGAAACAGAGAGAGCAAATGGAAACCAATCGTGAGGATGGCAAAGCAGGCGTTGAGCTTGGTATTCCAATCGTCATTTTTTTCGCAGTTTGCTCGCGCGGTTTGAGACACACATGAAAAATAAAGTGTACCACGTGATGCGAGGGTAATCTATAGCGTGTATATTTGAGCTTCACGTCAAAGAAAGCAGCATATAGAATTGACGAGCTTGTCACTGCGACAAGAGCATCCGCCACCTTCGTACAACACTCTGGAAATGACAAGGGGACCACGAAGATAGAGGACTCACCTTCTAACAGGTTTAAATTATTCATACAAACTTCAAAAAAGGGTTGCATGACATATTTATTTAACGAGGCCGCTGGTCGTAGGCAGCAAATGACGAGCGCTTTGCTAGGCCCTCCGACCCAACTTGGCGGGCCTTCCCATCGACTTGAGCGGCCGCTGAAGTCGTTGGGTTTATTGTCGTTGCTTCCGAAATCCGTGAATCGAGCGGCCTTCACCGAGAACCGTAGTTTCGAGTGTGTATTTCCTTTCGTTTGCTGCTTGAAGTGGGAAGCGCGGGAAGAGCTCGTAGAAGTGTGCTCGTTGGTGTACACGGCGAAGTATCCGAGTGGTGTTGGCGGCCATAAAGTAATCGCAGGACTCCGTCGTAACTTACACATAACTTCCGATCGTTTCGCTTGGTGCATACGGATTTGTTTTTAAGTTTCTTCCTAAGCACGTTTTGCGTTATAGCGAAAACAAAACACACTTAGCGAAGAGTTTCTGCTACTGCGCGCTAAAGCACACATCCAAAGCAAAGAAAAGTGGAGAAAATACCTGACCTTGTCACGTGATACTCGTCACTACGTCACCATCGAGCGATCGCTGCGCTCCAATCGGTCCCGGTCGAGTCTAATAGGGGGCGCTTTGAAAAACGCGCGTAGGTCCAGTAGCGGAGGAGCGGGCGTTCAACCGTGAGACTCGTTCAGCAGCCTGCGGCGTCTTTATGCGTTCGAAGACGTGGCGACGGAAGCGCGCACAAACGGAACTTGGGCTCCTCGAGCCGACACGTTGAGGGTGACGTTGCATGGGGGCTGAGGCAGTCCTGCAACAACTGATCTAGCTGTTCTCCGCTTCTTATATATCTGCGGAAATAAATGTAGCACCAACAATAAATCACAAGGCAGGCTGGCTTCCGACGGGAAACCTTCCCGTCTTCCCCAGAAGGCAACCACTGCACATTTTCACAAAGTCGCGTGGGGCAGTCATATCCTGACGTTAACCTTACCACGAAGCCGCTGAGTTCTGAGGGTGAGAATAAAGATCAAGTTGATTTGAGTCACACCAGTTTCACAATGATGATTCCCAAAAAAAGAACACATTTTTCACACTCACCCGCCACCCCCACGCACCCACCCCGCCCACCCCGCCCACCCCGCCCGCCCGCCCGCCCGCCCGCCCGCCCGCCCGCCCGCCCGCCCGCCCGCCCGCACGCCCGCCCGCCCGCCCGCCCGCCCGCCCGCCCGCCCGCACGCCCGCCCGCACGCCCGCCCGCACGCACGCACGCACGCACGCACGCACGCACACACGCACGCACGCACGCACACACGCACGCACACAAAGGTCCTTTCCACAAAGCTAATCTTATGAATACGTATTTAAGTATCGCTTGTTTTGTAATTGAATGCTGCTCATGTGCACTTATATTGGTTTTAATAAAAAGAGTCATCAACAATACAAAAAAACGTAGAGCAGGCTGAGCTCTTCTGTTCTAATCAGAGTGGTGATCTCTGTTTCTTTCTTGCTCTTCTCTTCCCATTAGTTACGTGGTATCTCATGCAAGCAAATCAAAATTCCAAGGAATTGAAAAAATAAAAAAAGGATCTGTGCGCGGGCACACAAAGAAAGACCGACTGAAAGATACAGGCACAGACAGACAGACCGAGTAGTACACGTGAGGCTGATCTTGCATCGGCCAGTATGTATGTTTTGTCTTACACGAGCTTGTCGTTTCTTTTATGATGCATATACCACCGCCTTGCTCACTTTAGAACAAAAGAAGTCACTCTCGTTAAAGAACTCGCAAACTGTGCTAGAGTTAAAAAACTATAATTACACGGCGTTGAATTTTTTTTGTTGCTTTTCACTTTTGGCGTTGCTCATAGACCTTTAATATTTTGTTTGTAACCGGCCTCAAAATCAATGACAGCAGTGAGACAGTGTGGACACAGCTGACAAAAACAATTTGGCGGGAAGGAGCTGTTGAAAACCGGATTTCCATGTCAACTTCGGAGTAATTCCTTGTTTGCTGTGCTGAAGTATTACAACAAAAAAGCTTTCGCTGTAACCGAACAAATCAAGCTCTTTTTGTTCTAATATGACGTGGATTAAGCCAAGAAATAAAGAGGAATTAAACTGCTGTTTACAGTAAAATTAGTTTACGGTGAATTCTTCTGTTATTATGTTTTCAGTGTTCGACGGATTGAAGAATCAATTTCACGTGTTTAAAGGGCGATGCAACAATTTTTGTACTTTGCGCAAATACCGCTTAGAACGGATCCCTGACGTTAATGACCTATGAAACACGCGTTCGTTTTTCACCCCACGCAATAGAAGTCCCAGAAAAAAATTCAAGAAAAACGAGCAGCGTTCATCCCCTCAACTCGCAGCCAGAACAAGCTGCCACGTGATCTGGAGCCGATTATATGCCGCCAATGTTGATCATAGCCACGCGCTGGGGTTGGCAAAGCACAGGACACGCGCTGAGTTCCAGACATTGTTATGGCTCGGCTTTTGTCGTCGTTGCAGCGATTGGACACGGGCCACTACCCGAATGCTTCTCGAGCTAGTAATTATCACGAGCCCAAATCGAGTGCCCACGCAATGCTCGGGTCCAATCTATGAGCAGCATTCAAATATCGTCATATGGGTGTACTGCGATCCCCACGTTACGTCATCAAATTTTGCAAAGAAGAGATTGAATGAAAATGATCGCTTTTGTCCTTGAAATTACACCGCAACAAAGGAGTTTCTTGGCCAGTGGCGTTGCGTGCGAGTATCCTTGAGTCCCACTAGTGCCAGTGAACTCGTGTAAAGTGAAAAACATTCCAATTGAATATCGTTGCACCGCTCCTTTAAAGGACAATCGGTGAAATAATTTTTTTTTAAATATTATGATGTGAGTTATATATCTCCAACTTATCTTTGATCTACATAAAAAGTGATGTATTTAGGTTAATTTTTATTATTGATATTTTTTGACTGAGTTGTAGAAGTTACTTTGCATTCATTTGATCCAAAAGAATTCCGGCGTTTTGTATTGCCATCACCTACTCCCTACCGATGGCTCCAAATGTGAGAAAAGGCGATTTCCACTTCTGAAAGGAGGCTAATTAAAAAAGAAAGCACACCTGAAAACAGGCAGATTTGACATGTCTCACACTTTGTACCGTCCGAATCTTTCTTCGGGAAGTTCAGACTTTATCTGATACTGGTCCGGGAATAATATCGACATGTACGATGGGGAAGAAACGTCTTTGGAGAAACTTCCTCCAGCAAAATGGGCACTGCACACTCGCGAGTGTATGATGGTCTTCAGTCTGTTCCATTGGCACTTAAATATGTAAAATGTATTGGCAAAAAAAAAAGAAAAAAAACAAAACAAAACAGTGCGCGAAAAGGCAGTGTAGAATATCCGCCGTGCCGGTACAGTGGGAAACATGATCGGGAAACCAAAATTCTAGCGTCGTACGGCACGGGTTCATCGTTGTCGCTGTCCCCCCCCCCCCTCAAAAAAAAAAAAAAACAAAAAAAAAAAACGAGGCGTCGGATTGAAGTATTTTGCCCCCACGAGAGACTACTCATAACTATTCAATCACCTAACGATGAGAGATCACACTATCAACCCGGTGCAATCGCACCATTTCGACCTCAATGCGTACCAAACGTTTCGTTTCGGCCGTGCGGCGGCGAGCCGGTCGCGTCGCACCTGCCCGCCGCATTGGGCAAGAGATCGAACTATAGGGGGCGCTTTATCGAGCTTGTTGTCCCCACAGCCCGGTGTTTACCAACACAGCATAACAAAGAAATTGAACCTGGCCGAGCACGGTCTGGGCACGAGCGCTTCGCTCTGACCAGTGCTTTGGTCGCACGAGGAGCGGCCTTCGAATCGTCATCTTCGATTTCTCGGATCAAAAACAAACAAGAAAATACGGTTTGTTGTCCCCACAGCTGAAGCGCACCGCTAGAGGCGTGACTGTTCGATCTCCTCCCCAATACGGCCTGCAAGTTTGTTTTCTCTTTGCGCACCCCGTGCGTTTGTTTACCTCCATAAGCGCTCACGTGCTTTTGTTTCCCTCCGACCTCTAACAATCACGGCGCGCGCTCGGCTGCCTCGGTGCCACGAGCTCCCTGGGCGTTTTCTATGTTGCCCTCTGATTGACGTGCTCCTCCTTGCGTTCCGATGCGCGAAAGACGTATTTCGAAACACTTGCTCGCGGTATAGTCACTCTTCAGTTCCTGACTAATACGTTTGTCTAGCGTATATGACCTAATGTATAATTCTTGAACCAACGTTTGAGATATGCGCCCCTCTGTGGTTCTTTTCGAACAGTGTTTATTTGGTGGTGGGGTGACTTATTACAAATAAAATTTCATAAACTTCAAATTAACATGATTTCACTAGAAATTACAAAGTGACTAGCTGAAGATCTGAAGATAACGGATTTGCCTCTTATGCAGGTGGAATCAGCGGGCTCGCTAGCATCAGCTGTCAAAAAGACGGTCGCTGGTCTGAGCCGGAGCATCAGTGTCACGTGACATGCCCGGCACCTTCGGCGCCTCCGCACGCCGTGATGACCAACTGCCGCGGAGCAGAGCCATTGCTCTTTGGTCACAAATGCCGCTTTCATTGCAAGGCGGGCTACCACGTCAAGGGGCACGCTAACAAAAAGTGAGCAACGTCAAGTACTGAGTTAAACCATTTGGGATCAATGAACGCCAACTAGTACTTTGAAGGCTATCCCTAATCACTGTAGCTTAGTGAAATATATTAATGACGGAGACGGCTACAAGTGTTTTCTGGAGCTCTCGAATCATAAGAAAAACAAAACGCGGCACCCAGTGTGTGTGAATTTGCCAGTGACCGAAATACAGGAGCCAGGGTCAGTTTGCGCGCTCAAGAAACCCTAGAAACTTAAATGAACGCCCACTGAGCACTCTAAAAAACATGGGAAGTCAACGGTCCCGCAAACCACTTGAGAGGGTCAATAGGGTACTTTCGTAAACCGTGTTTCCCCCTCCGCTAAGCCCTCTGCAACGAAGAAGCTGTCACCGCGCCTGCGTGCCGATCGCCTTGGGTGTAGTGTTCCGGGAATCGAAGCGGATTGCGGAGAGCGTTGCGGGACGGCGAAAACGATCTACGAAAACTCCCTATTCACTGTAATCTACGGAGACTGCTGGTTCAATCACGAGATTGAAATTATGCTTAGAGCTAGAGAAGCAGTCTGCGATGGGACGCCGGGCATGATGTTTCTCGATGTTCAGTACCACACCAGATAATGTTTGGTTAGGTTCAACCTCGTCATTCTCCGAGCTGTGGCCGTAGATTGCAGTGATCAGCCCTCCCAGGTGGTTCGCGGTGAAGTAGACACACCGTATTTTTTTACATCCCACGGTGGAGATATAAAAAAAAGGAGGTGGGCGATCTTTCGGTGATGGGCATGTGTTCGCAATTTTATGTCAATATTATTTTCCTACCACCTAGTTTCCATAATGTATTCACTATTTTGGCGCGCACTGATGGCACTCGAATCTATTTCGACGAACGTTTTTACAAGGCTCCAGGCAGCGGGAAAAACGCGTGACCCTGGCTTCCACAGGCGGTCCTTCCACCTGGTGTGCAGCGAGACGGGGGCCTGGTCCGGCCCGGGGTGCAGCCCGGTCTCGTGCCCGGCCCTGCCCCCCGTCTACACGGGCCTGTACGCCTGCACAGACGCCTGGTACGCGGGCTCTGTCTGCGCCTTCGCCTGTCCGGGCGCTGCCAGCGTAAGACCGCGCAGGAACGGCCTGCACGTGTACCTGTCTCTAATCACTCGTGTTCTTTAAACGCCTTGTAAAGCTTGGCGTATTTTTAGTTATGGGGCGATTCCACGAAACGCTTTTTCACTTCCGGTAAGCCGCGTTCCGCCATCTTGATGAACCGCACCCGCCACTCTCCCTATTAGCTTTTCACGCATACGCTTAGTTATTGTCGTCGTTATTGGTGTTGGTAAAATGCTCAAATATGGCGAGTGGCTCTGTCGACTACAGAACTCAGTATGCGTCACCGAGGGCTTTAAAACTAATGCTTACCCTGTTTTTGTTTCAAAGTAGGCCCGGCGGCATATATTTGCGGCCATTTTGGTCGCCGACGAGTCGAATTCTCGATTGCAGATTCATCGTAATTCCGAATAAAAACTGGTATGTATAAAAAAACCAGAGTACCAGTCGACGCACTCTTCTGTTGCCGACAACTGTGATCGGCGCAGTCAATTACGACGCAAAAATAACTCGAGCGAACTGGAAATATCTGCCTCCGCCCATAGAAATGCACAGGGCGAAGGTAATAAACGTGGAGTTTTTCTAGATGTCGAGCGTGAAATACGTCACGTGGAACGAACCCATGACACGCCGTCGTGACATCGAGAAGTACGATTTATCATAGCGCTAACGTAAGAAGTATGATGCACGAGTCGCGTGACCGCGTAATAAGTATTCGCAACTTTCTCGATCTGTAGGGGGTGCGCTGGCGCCAGTCAAAATGGCTGTCGTCTGGATGATCGACGTTGAAGAGCAGTACTTGATTAGACCCGTGATGTGTAAAAAATGATATTTTGTTCGTAAAATGCAAAACAATTTAGAGCCTTGCATTATCTTTCCATGTCAGGAAGGTGTCATCGAGCATCTTTAAGACCTGTTAGCAGACACCACAGCGGTGCCTCAGTGCTATGCGGAGCGCAAGTTCGTCTGCTTCTTGCACAGGGGTTGCGATGACGTCAGAACGCTGAGCTCTTATTGGCTGATAAAAATAATAGTGGGTAGACCTCAAGACATCCAGCGTTGAGGTCTCACCACTGATCTCAATGGCAATTGCTGGATCGCGTTTGCCCGCTCTGCGAATGCGGTCACTGGCGGCCATCTTTAGGTGGAGTTACATTACCTCTAGCCAAGGTACAGCTCCTGCAGCCACTGTCATCCATCCATGGCAAACAGCGTTTTGGCAGGTGTAGGGGCAGGCTGCCGTCAAAATAGGGTGGGTGATATTTCGTGCTTGATTGAAATTGTTTGACGAAACGTGTTTTTGAAACCCAGCGTGAACGGTAGCCCGATCTTTGAGGACCCGGTGAAAGTTTCATGAAATTGCAGCACCGAGGGAAAAGCAGTACAGCTCGCATCGAAAGTCGCATCGAAATTGGCATCGAAAGCAGACGCCGGTACGGAGTCTGCTTTCGATGCGAGCTGCGCTGCTTTCCCCGGTGCTGCGCTTTCGTAGAACTTTCTCCGGGTCCTCAAAGATGAGGCTACCGTTCACGCCGGGTTTCAAGAATCTGCGTCGTCGAACAACTTCAATCAAGCACGAAATATCTCCCACGGTACAGTGTACCAGATCCATGGCTATTTTATGGCAGCCTGCCGCCATTGCGCTGTCCGCCATATTACTATGATCGCTAGAGATGATATAACTCTACCTAAAGATGGCCGCCAGTGACCGCATTCCGGTATATAGGCGGAGCTGGTCAAACGCGATCCAGCAAATAGACATAGAGATAAGTGAGGTCTACCCACTACCGTCTCAATCAAAGCCAATCAGAGCTCGGTATCGTTCTGACGTCACTGCAACCCCTGCGCAAGAAGCCGACGACTTGCTCTCGGCATTAGCTTGGGCTGGATATAGCGCTGACCTCGTTAACGCTGCGCTGACTCTGCGATATAGTATTGGTGATGCAGCGCTCGTACAGCGCTACACCAGTGCTAAGTTACGTCGAAGTAAGCGCTGGATTAGCGCTGTTCCTATGGCGTTGATTCAGCGCTGTGATGTATTTGCGACCAGGCCACACTTCGGTACCACTATACATCACATTTCGGTACCAATACACGAGCTGAGCGTTCATCATTAGACTTGGGTAGCACTATCGCTGGAAGTTGCGAATACATCCTGGATGACAAGGCCGCTGTGTTGTGATTTCTCTACTTCATCCACCGGAAATCCGGACTGGGTACAGATTGGTCGCGACAGTGTCTTGGCCGATTGGACACGAGTCCCCAGCACTGCGCTGATGCAACACTCGTGTTCCTTTGATGCGCGCTGGTTTGGCCTCTGGTAGGCGATAAAGAAAACCCGGCACACGAAATTGCTGTCTAGGACGTGTTTCTTTGAGTGTTGAGATTTCTGTGAATGAACCCATGAGAATGAGTTGGGAAGGTTCCTTCATTCATACGAGGTGTTTGCCTTGGAAATTTAAAGGTTTTATTTCATTGCACACACACAAGAAAAAAAGAAAAAAAGAGCGCATTGCCGAATGCTTATTTTTTGCCCGAATATAGCTATAGCGGTTCGAACCAGATGCCAAAGTTTCAGAACCAACCATTATCTAAAATTCAAAAGTTACGTGACTTTCGAAAAATTGCGACGGGAAAATGGCGGCCGATAGAGTCCTTGAATACAGGTAGTTGAATTGCACCAGTCACCGAGAACGGGCCTCGTTCTCGCACAGTAATTTTCCCAAAGTCACTTATAACTTTTGAATAAGATAATGGTCAGTTCCGACTCTTTGGCATGTGGTATTGACAGCTAGGGCATCATTTGGGCAGTTGATGAGCGTTCAGTGATGCGTCGTTTATTTTTGGCGTGGAAAGGAACCTTGGAAATGTGTTTTGGGGACCCGCTTGCTCGTATCTAACAGTTTATAAGAGAGTAATTTCCATACAGAAATCGGAACTCAAGTGTGAGCTGGACGGCGTTTGGAACAAGAAGCCACCTCAGTGTGCCTTCGCCAATCTTCACTGTCCGCTGCCTAAGGACGTCGCCGACAAAGTACAGTTCGGATGTGCGGACACACGCGTAGGTACGTATACCCCCACGCGTTCTCTGGCCCATTTAATTAAACTCTCAAAACAAAAAGTAAACGTGCGTGTTAATATCTAACGCGAATTAATATACATACGTGTATTTTTCAGGACACGAGTTGACCGAAATATTATGTTTTAGTGTTTATATCAGCAAGTGTGCGGGCCTATCCTCGAGAACAAATGAAACCCAACAAGACGATGAATTAGACGAATAAAACATTTAGCGTATTACCAGTTGCCATAAAGTTGTGATGATTCTTCAAGCTTTTTTTCCTCTTGTAAGCACTCATGCAAAACTTCAGTGTTTTTCTATAAATTTTTTTTTTTTGAATAATCGGAGGTACGCCAAGTAGTACGAAATCTGTCCATTAAAATATGACATTCTTGGCTTGTTCTTCCGATAAGTTTACTTGGTTTTAGGAAAGAATATAAGATATACGTGTTTCGTATTTCTCATTTATTCACCCGAGACCCGATATAGGCGGAAGCGTCCGTGGGAACATGCGAAAAGCTAAAAAAGCGGACAGCAATAACAAGGTAGAGCCAAACTTCGATAAACTCTTTATTAACAGAAATACCTTCTTGTTGGACAAAGAGAAGAGAAAGTTGTTTCATTCAAAAAGCAATGACGCCCTGGGAAGGAAGATTAACGCGTATGCCGTGACCTCGTTGCTGTTGTAGTAAATTCAGAAGCATAATAAACAAAGTTGTTGAATTCGCTCGTCTGATAGAGTCTGTTAAGGCTGACATGGTCTTTGACACAAAATCGTGGCTGAACCCGTCTTTTGCGGATAGTGAAGCGTTCCCAAAATAATTTATTCTTGTCAGAAGGACAAGCCCGGCCTCGGTGGAGGGTTGTTTTTGCTAATTCGCTATTCCCTGTAGAGTCATCTATTCTAGATCTTGATAGCGACGATGTTGAATCAATTTTGTGCTCAGTTATTCTACCTGATAACTCCTCGTACAATGTTGAGGACATTCTACCGACATCCGAATTCAGATCAGTCATTGTTTCCCATAATTTCTTCGGTGGCACCCCGACAGCCTATCTTGCTAGCGGGAGACTTTAACGTACCTGATTTGGATTGGAAGGAAGGCGATTGTATATACAAGTTGGCAGTCGCATTAATTTAGAAAGGAAGAACATGGTAGACACTTTCGGACTTTTGTAATATGTAAAGGCTGCAAGTCGGAATGGTAACATTTTAGACCTCGTGTTTTGCACTTCATTTGATATTTTTAGTTCGGCTGATACTATAGCAGGAATAAGTGAACATCACGCTGGCGTTGCAAACGTCAAAACAGAAACGAAACGATCAACGTCGCGCGTATCAAGGAGAGGCTTTTCTTTCTGAAAAGGGTGATTATTCTAGTATATCTCAGGAGCTTCTTGACCCCTTGCCGGTTTTTAAATATCTTGTTGGGGATTACGACATCCACGAATTATGTCGTGTGTTTAAAAGAAACCACCCGAACTTACGAACAAGTATGTTCAAGCATAGATTCTACCGGACTCAAAACAGCATAAGAAACCTTTGGTGAATTTGTGTATTATCGGAATAATTAAAAAAAGAAGTAGAGCATTTGTTATATATATATATATATATATATATATATATATATATATATATATATATATATATATATATATATGAGTGGTTTCATTTCAAATCGTGCAGGCAAAAAGGGCCGAATTTTTAATTTCGCTGAAAAAAAATATATGTTGTGGCGTGGTCTCTAAAAGCGCAGTAGCCGCAAGCCGCAAGTTCGTCGGATTTTTCGTTCCCGACTTACGAATTTTAAAAGAGGCCGCGGCGGAAAGCAGTGTTTTTCACATCCGTCGTGGGTCGGTTGTTTCGCTCGATTTCCCGTCGTGGATTTTCAGTCCACATTATATTAACCTCTCGTGGTAAAACTAATACAATAAATTAGCGCATTTTTGCTTTTCTTCTGTAAAAATGTCAAAAACGCCCCCTCAGTCAATTGTTGACGAACTTTGACAATTAAATACTGGCAATCTACTTGGGTTACATCAAAATTTTTAATATCTATGGAGAGCCCAAAACACGCTCTTTATAGATATTATAAAATGATTTAGCTGTATTAAATATCCTTTGCGGGACGTTTACGTTAATGTTATGCGAAAACCAAAAAGTACCAATTTTAAAATCGATTTTCTCAAAAAACTTATTTTTTTGTTTGTTAAAAATGTAGATATGATAGTTGTCTACTCGAAAAGCAAGTCGAGAAAGTGTGTGTTTTGTTTGTATGTTCTATATTTAAGCCTCCAATATCGGAAAAAGACGTCTTCGTTTTGCAAGACCTAAGTCAGACAAAAAAAAAACCGTGTGCTTTTATGAATTGTAAAAAGTTTTCTTTAATTTTTGTTTTGTGTTTTGTAATCCATTATAAACGCATTTTGTGGTATTGAATAGTTATTTATGTTTTGAAAAGAGCGGGAACCACGAGAAACATATCTAATCAAATCAGCAGGCCTAGTAGAACTTCAATATCGAAGAGGCACAGACGTTGTATTTTTCGATTTATAAAACTTTCCCTGTAAACTAGCATGACTAGCTGTTAGCTGTCATATGTACTAAGACATAAAAAGCATGAGTGTCGAACCGAAATTTTTATCGGTTCGGTTCCGGTTCGGGTTCACGGATTTCGGTTCAGCTCCGGTTCAGTTCCGGGGAGCGAAAAATAACGGTTCGAACCGGTTTGAACCGGTTCGAACCGGTTTGAACCGCTAAACTGAGAATATGTTTTCCGCGCTCCTTTGGCAATAGGCACTTTTTCTAGAGTGAAACGAGTAACTATATAGCTTTTTATCATTTGTTGAATCCCCCTTTTTTTCAGGTACCAAAAATGAATTGAGTTGTTTAATTTCGATGAAACAGTAAAGGAAAAGCTAGAATAACATATATGACTCAACATCTATTTCTTTTTACCCCAGTCGCACATATTTTACCTGAATCTAAAGGCTATCAGTCTGGTGGGTCGTCTAAAATGCGCGTGATTAGTAAACCTTTGCGTCACAATATTAAAAGTCGAGTCCTACTGTGCTCTTTTACTTAGAAATTAGTTAGTGCATACAATCATGAAATGGGCACGTTTTCGCCATATATATTCTGAAAACTAGATAATAAAATACGTTTCACAATATAAATGATGACGATGTAACCGAGCTTAAAGCAATAATATTTTCGAAATGTCAGGAGAGTTTCAGGACAAACCCTTTCAGTCTACCTTTTATAGAAACTCTGGGCGGCAAGCACAACGCTTGCTTTTCTGATCAATATTGTTTACACTCAGCGCCGTGATGCAGGCGAATAAGAATGCAGAAAAAAGTGACCTTCGTATTCAGTGCGGATATGACCTAAAATAGAGCGCATTGATGTGCACCTTTTCGACATAGCTTTGCGTTTGATGTTTGTTCTTGACAAGATGCCGGTCAATTCAATTTGTAAATAAGCATCACCCTTGCTAATTGGTGATTTGTTGTTAAATACAACAAAGTGGTATTTCATAGTCTACTCGACATTAAAGCTACTTAATTCGTCACTTTCTGACGGTCTGCGTGCGCAGTCGTCGTAGTTCTGCCACGCGCCACTGTGTATGTACTTTGTTTTCATCCAGCCCACAGACACATAAAATTGTTCATCATCAAATAAAAGAACAAACAGACTTCTATATATTTGAGAACTTGAATATGCGTCAGGGTAAACAGGGTTTTTGATCTATATAACGTATGAAGTTTCAATAAACTGCAGTTGAGAGTGTGCCTTGCCCTGTTTCCCTTCGTCTGTGTCCCTGTATTTTTTCGGCGCTTTTTGTTTGCAATGAACCAACTGGCCCAAATCTCCACTTTACTATGCTACAAGCACGAGCCTTTGGTCCCGACCACTTGCACTGCAGGAGCGCGCGTGCTAGGACGCTGAAAGCCCGGAGCTCGCTTTTTTAGTTTCTGATACGCTCACACTTAAAGTGAAACGGAGTATTGTGTTGAGAACATCAGATTTCAACAAAAAACTGAACTGTTTAACATGGTTTGCACGTGACATCATCGCACTATATGTGAGTGGTCAGAGATTTCTTTTTGCTGCGAAAATCAAGCCCGAGGTGCAAAATGCACACTGGAGAAGGTTCGCGCTCAGTGCAACTGATGCATTCAGAAACCAAAAAATTATTCTTGCTTGGTCCAGCGTCGTGAGGAACGGCGCGAGCGTCTGGCACCCCGAAAACGCGCTTTCTGGCAGGAGTGGTTTCGCAAACGAAGTAATTTTGCAGGATCACGCTGTCTGCTCTGTGCTGAAGATGCGGAGCAGAGGAACCTTTACAACACAGTAGGTTTTTAACCCCCCCCCCCCCTTTTTTTTTTCATTTGACGACGCTCCTCCAGAGAATACTTTTTATTTCTGAGGGACTCAATCCTTTGTTTGGGGGTGCCAGTTCGACAATTATATTTCTGTCATTTGTTAGCACCAATTCTTCATTTCTTTTACTTTGCATCCAAAAACTGTGAATTAGTTTAAACAAAACTGCGAGAATTTGAGCGGCTGCCGACTTTCGGCTGTCCCTCAAAGGCCGCTAGAATCTTTCTTTTCAGGTATCCCTGCAGTACACACTTGTAGTTCTATTTATCATCAGATTAATAAGCTATATTCAGTCTTTTCAATGCTTCTACACTCGGGGACAACTTTCTCAGACAGTTCAGCAACAACGAAAACATCTTTGAGTGCCTCAATGATGTGTACATGTAAAATAGTTCATGCAACGATTTTTGCACTTTCAGTAAATACCGCTAAGAGGTAATCCCTGACGTTGATAGCTGGCAAAAACACCCATCAGTTTTCCTCTCTGCTCAACGGCAGACGCAGAAAAAAATAAAGGAAAGAAACAGCTTTCCCCTCCTCAACTCACTATGAGAACAGGTGGCAATGTGATCTGACGCTAATTGTATACCGCCAGTGTTCATCATAGTCATGCGCTGGGGTTTGCAAAGAATAAAGCACCGGTTGAGATCTAGGCTTTATTAGAGTTCGGCTATTCTCATCTTTGATTGAACACGAGCCAACACGAATCTTCGGCGATGCTGATAGCCAAGAACCCGAGCACTCGGCTCAGGCTCATGACAACCGAGTACGTCACGGTGTCGCATGACTCGTGGTGAAAAGTCGTGATGGCTAATGCCCCTGAATAAAAAAGGCAGCGACATATTCTCCTCCTCCTCTCACGCAAACACCTTTTATTTTTATGTGTTGCTTTTTACACCCTCGCGTCGACGGTAGCGCCGCCTGGTTTGGCCCAAGATAGCAGGCGTCATTCTTCAAAGGATGTCGCTACTTTTCTGTGTAAATGGGCTTTAGTGATGGCATGTGACGGCACGGTGTCAACAACGCTAATACATCTATATTCCGTTGCATTTCAAGAAGGTAGGGCGAGGGAGAAGAAGGCCGGGGAGGAAGAAGCAGACGAAACGTTAGAGAAGAGAGGGGAAATTGACGTTCTGAATTTAACTCGACTTGGACGCGGTGAGTAATGCGACTACGCCACGGGGCCACGTGACGTGACATTATTTGACAGCATGTCTTGAAACCATGACGTCACGTGACCACGTGACACGCGATTAATCGTAGTGCCAATACAAAAGCGCCACGAAAACCCACAATTTCTTATACATTGCTATTCGGTTTATGACAATTTGATCACTACATTGAAATGCAGCTGCCAATTTTTACTTCTCAAACACTCATTTTGTAATAAAAAAAATTACCGTGAACCGTTTTGAACCGGTTACCGTTATATTTTTTTCCGGTTCAGTTCCGGTTCAGTTCCAAGATGGCGGCGAAGATTTCGGTTCGGTTCAGTTCCGGTTCGGCTAAAAATAACGGTTCTGTTCCGGTTTTCGGTTCGGTTCGGTTCCGGTTCGACACTCTGGTCGTGCAGACTTGACTCAGCGTACGGTCAGAAACTATTTTTCTTCGTGTACGTCTACATCGTTTGCTGAACTTGTTTCTCGGGTACGGTTCTGCCGAACTTTTTCTGCGTTATACTGTTTGTAGCATTGTTCACTAGTGAGCATTTCTCATGGTGTAGAGTCTGACATGTATAGAGGTGTCGCACGCATTTGGTTTCCGTTTAGGAATGCTGACGAGTCGGTTTTCATCTTGCCGGTCAGCTGAGTTTCTGTCCAAGTAAATCTGATTCGCACTCCGGGACTGCATTGTCTGACTCGCAGGAGTAGACCTATATTTAGCCACCCTTGAACATAAATCATTATATTTTCTACCGCAACCATCGTTAACGGTCGGACTCGGGAACCATTCTGATGTACATATATATAACCCTACCCGTTCTATGACAATCGCTCCGTGTATTTCGGTCGTTCGTGTCATCACCTGTATTACGGAGTGAAAGCCATTCCTGGCGATCTGTGCGACTGTGCGGTGAACAAACTCTAGTCGTATTAGACTTCGCGATGTATAGTAATAGATCAATGATCGATGACTTGTTTGCCAGAGTGTCGAACCGGAACCGAACCGAACCGAAAACCGGAACAGAACCGTTATTTTTAGCCGAACCGGAACTGAACCGAACCGAAATCTTCGCCGCCATCTTGGAACTGAACCGGAACTGAACCGGAAAAAAATATAACGGTAACCGGTTCAAAACGGTTCACGGTAATTTTTTTATTACAAAATGAGTGTTTGAGAAGTAAAAATTGGCAGCTGCATTTCTATGTAGTGATCAAATTGTCATAAACCGAATTGCAATGTATAAGAAATTGTGGGTTTTCGTGGCGCTTTTGTATTGGCACTACGATTAATCGTGTGTCACGTGGTCACGTGACGTCATGGTTTCAAGACATGCTGTCAAATAATGTCACGTCACGTGGCCCCGTGGCGTAGTCGCATTACTCACCGCGTCCAAGTCGAGTTAAATTCAGAACGTCAATTTCCCCCTCTCTTCTCTAACGTTTCGTCTGCTTCTTCCTCCCCGGCCTTCTTCTCCCTCGCCCTACCTTCTTGAATTGCAACGGAATATAGATGTATTAGCGTTGTTGACACCGTGACGTCACATGCCATCACTAAAGCCCATTTACACAGAAAAGTAGCGACATCCTTTGAAGAATGACGCCTGCTATCTTGGGCCAAACCAGGCGGCGCTACCGTCGACGCGAGGGTGTAAAAAAGCAACACATAAAAATAAAAGGTGTTTGCGTGAGAGGAGGAGGGAGAAGATGTCGCTGCCTTTTTTATTCAGGGGCATTAGCCATCACGACTTTTCACCACGAGTCATGCGACACCGTGACGTACTCGGTTGTCATGAGCCTGAGCCGAGTGCTCGGGTTCTTGGCAATCAGCATCGCCGAAGATTCGTGTTGGCTCGTGTTCAATCAAAGATGAGAATAGCCGAACTCTAATAAAGCCTAGATCTCAACCGGTGCTTTATTCTTTGCAAACCCCAGCGCATGACTATGATGAACACTGGCGGTATACAATTAGCGTCAGATCACATTGCCGCCTGTTCTCATAGTGAGTTGAGGAGGGGAAAGCTGTTTCTTTCCTTTATTTTTTTCTGCGTCTGCCGTTGAGCAGAGAGGAAAACTGATGGGTGTTTTTGCCAGCTATCAACGTCAGGGATTACCTCTTAGCGGTATTTACTGAAAGTGCAAAAATCGTTGCATGAACTATTTTACATGTACACATCATTGAGGCACTCAAAGATGTTTTCGTTGTTGCTGAACTGTCTGAGAAAGTTGTCCCCGAGTGTAGAAGCATTGAAAAGACTGAATATAGCTTATTAATCTGATGATAAATAGAACTACAAGTGTGTACGGCAGGGATACCTGAAAAGAAAGATTCTAGTGGCCTTTGAGGGACAGCCGAAAGTCGGCAGCCGCTCAAATTCTCGCAGTTTTGTTTAAACTTCACAGTTTTTGGATGCAAAATAAAAGAAATGAAGAATTGGTGCTAACAAATGACAGAAATATAATTGTCGAACTGGCACCCCCAAACAAAGGATTGAGTCCCTCAGAAATAAAAAGTATTCTCTGGAGGAGCGTCGTCAAATGAAAACAAAAAAAAGGGGGGGGGGGGGGGGGGGGGTTAAAAACGCCTACGCGTGCCGAGACCCCTCTGCCTCCGCATCTTCTGGAAATGCACTGTCGTTCTTCATTCAGCAGGTCCAGACGCAATATATATACGAGCGCAGCGTATTTTTATGCGCATGGCGGCAAGGCGCCTTACGAAGCCTGGAGCTCCTGCGCGCGAAAATGCTCGTCGGACAGCCTAGTGAAAGTATAGAAAGCGCGTTTTTCGGGGTGCCAGACGCTCGCGCCGTTATATATACAACATGGCGTTTTAAAATAATTTTGGTTTTCTGAAAATCGTCCGGTACGCCGCAGGCGTACTCCGGTGACCACCATCACGCGGGAAAAAATTTTACGTTATGCAGTGCGATGTATGTTAAACAGTTGGTGATGTTCTCCGTTTCAATGTGAGCGTATCGAAACATTTCAGCGTCTAACATACCATATTACGCGCGTAGCATAGTAAACAACATTATTACAACGTACGAGTTGAGCAGAATATAACGCAGTTTATTGCTTCACACGTCCCTCGTCAAAAAAACCCTGTTGCGGGATATAAACATATATAAATGCTGTTGATGATGAACATGAAAATAGAATACAATGTGCCAAGTTTTCAATAAGTAACAATGTCGAATATAATTACCGCTGTTAGCGAATCAGCAATTGATATCTTAATCAAGACAATATAATTTTATCCAATAAATATCCTGTCGCCCTCACGGCAACAATATTGATCAAAAAAACACATATAAGGCTGGGGACTCTCGAAAATATTATTTGAAAACCGGTTATCGTCATCATGACCTTTTCATTATCTGGATTTTCAGAAGTATATGAGCGAAGCGGCTCATGCCCATTACACTAAATTAAGGCATAGTAGGACTCGACATTGTGATTATAAAGGTATATCACGCCTGCCCTGTTAACGCAGGTTAAAACAGGCAAAATGGTGAGTCATATGCGTCGGCAACTCGTTCATTTTAATTTTTTCGATTCTTCTCGTTTCATGAAAAAAGTGCAGCCTGTTGTGGTTGCTGGTTCAAACATTCCGGTTCGAACCGTTTTCGCTCAGGCGTCGAACAGTATTCGGTTATTATCTACCCTTCAGAGCCTGGCAGGATGATGGCGTCAGATGTTGCTCAGATCTATTCTTCACTCATGTTCCGCACATCCGTCAGGGCAGTGCGGAACAAAGTGAAAGATAGTTTCGAACAACCAGTACTGAAGGTAAACGAGACGTAACATGCCTCGAGCTTCATATCGTGAGAGGGCTTTCGGGAGTAGTTACTGCATGCAGTTACTCAAACTTTCTCTTTCCTTTTTCAAAATACCACGTCAGCGGGCTTGCTTTTCATCTCTGGAAGGTCCTCTTCTACAAACGGTTATAGTTGACAGAGCTGCTTCGCTCTTTAGTCTCCGGGCAGAATGAGCACAAGTTATGTTACCCAACACTCGTTTTTGGTGACTAGTCTCCGAAAGGCTTTGCTGTTTCCAAAGAGAATAACCCTTCGGTGCTATCGGATTTCCGCGGAGGGAGATAGAGTACATAAAATTGAAAGAATAAAACGCGGGGTACAAGCACTGGGACAACCGCGCAGGGCGGCCATTTCTGGGATAGGGAGTTCGAAGCTTGGGCAAGCCACGGCGGTATCGTTTCGCAGACGTGCACGGATGGCTGGTTTCGAAAGATTTCCCACATCCCTAACGAAACCGGCCCATCTTGCACGTGCGTGCGCGATTTTTCGTCCCGCGCCGCCGGTTTTTTAGCAGCTCGCACGCGGCGTTGTCTTGGCAGGCAGAGACTGTTGTTGACCGATCTCGGTATTGTAAGGCCGTGGTGTTCTCATCCTCCCCCTGGCAACGAGTTACTTTGCTTTCCCTTCTGCAATACTCTCTCCTGACTGACTGACTCCTCCTGGTGTGGCCGTCACTGTATTCGCCGCGATCAACGACCCACATTCGTTACCATTTCATCTCCTCGTGACCCGCAGGGTGCGCAACTCCTTTAGCTGTCACGGGCCGTCCTATCCGTTTACACAGCTCGCGCTGAAAGGTCGTGGTCATCTGCTGGTTCCGAAAGGGCGGGACGTTCACATGGGCCAATGAAGGCCCCGAATCAGTACGACGACCTGCCGATTTCTCATGCATTAAAAATTTACGACGCCTGCTGGTCTGTTAGAAGTGTTGCTGCTCTCTTCTGAACTGCTCAGTGTGCTTGCCAGCCCATAATAGAATTTAAATGAGTCAATAAATATAACGGGGTGCGAACTACTGTATTTCATTTTTATGTGGGAGCGTTGAAAAAGGTCAAAAATATATCCAAGTTTGGCGAAGACGTCGCAATTCGCAAGTTCCGTTTCAAGCAGTAAAAACACGTTTTTTGGCACGTTTATTGATGCTTAAATATGGAACATACAAACAAAATAACACTTTCTCGACGCTTTTCGAGTAGACAACTATCATATCTACATTTTAACAACAAAAAAAAGGGTTTTAGAGAAAATTGATTTTAAAGTTGGTCTTCCATGCGCAATTACACGTAAACGTTTCGCAAGATATATTTCATACAGCTAAATAATATTATAATATCTATAAAGAGCGTGTTTCTGGGCTCTCCGCAAGACATAAAAAATATTATGTAACCCAAGTAGATTGCCAGTATTTAATTGTCAATTTTCGTCAACAATTACCGAGATGGCGTCTTTGACATTTTTACAGGAAAAAGCAAAACGCCTAAAATTATTTCATGGCATTAGAGCCTTTTACCTGTGCCCACAGAGTGCTTGAAAAAAGTAATATAATGTGGACTGAAAGTCACGAGTGAGTCAGGCGAAACATCCGACCCACGACGGATGTGAAAAACACTGCTTTCCGACGTGGCCTCTTTTAATAATTCGTAAGTCGAGAACCACAATCCGACGGACTTGCGGTTTGTGGCTACCTGCGTTTTCAGAGACGGCCGCCATAACATATACTTTTTTCACGCCTGGATCAAAAATTCGACCCTTCTTGCCTGCCACGAATTTGAGATGAAACCGCCGCATAAATGGGTGGTTTCATCTCAAATCGTGCGGGCATTGTCGGGAGTTTCAATTTATTTATATGTACTGTTATTTCTATATATTATATATGCATAATTAAATGCCCCTTGCGCATCAGCTTGCAGAAGCTTGAACCAGAGCCGTGTACAGAGAGAGAGTTTGGTCAATGGAAGGTGCGGGCAGAGACCAGGGCGGTGCACCAGACGCAGAAAGAGGGCTTGACATGCTCGCTTGGCACAACCAGAAGCCGAAAAAGATCCCCTAGCGGTGGTAGCGAGAAACAATTTTAATCATAGATATGTGGTTTTACTAAGCGCGTAAGAGTTCAATGTAGTAACCCTTTATGGATGAAAATAGGGTGCACGTGATGTTTCAATCATGATCATGCAGAAAGATGTAAGGAACGAATGTGCCGCTCGAACTCTGTTTTGCTTGAACAGGTGTGACCGCTCGGAGGGCAGATTCCGGCCATCGGCGTCTGGCGTACGGATTATGTCGATCGTTCCGGTAGTCGCGGTCTTCCACCATCATTTTGGATGACCGTGATTGAAACATTACGTGCACCATATCTTCAGTCACCGAGAGTTACTCCGACGGTCTTATTAATTTCGTTATTCGCGACCACCGCCAGGGTATTATTTCCGGCTTCTGTTTGGCCACAGTCGAATTTGTGAAGACGGCCTGTAACACGCTCAGCACGCTTTCGGCCAATGGCGTCTCCTCATTTGACTCCAATACTTCCCAGTGAATGGCCTCACTCTCCACATATACGGCTCTGGCTTGAACCACACACCGAATTCATACGCAAGTAATGCCAGGAACAGACACCATGGTTTGAGAGAAATATTTTCTGCTGTACACATTGCTTAAATAGTGTGGTGTTTCACTGTAACACGGCATCACATTCTTGTGGGTTTAAAAGGAAAGGTAGTGCTCTTAATATGGTCCGATTGTTTACTGTACACGTCTTCAGTTTTTGTTTTTGGTGGCACAGAAGTCAGAAAAGAGTGAAGAAGGCGCAGGTTTTTTAAGATTGTTTCATTACCTATATGATTGTGCCTGGAGCGCGTCTTCGACTGGTGTGTTTAGCGTCCTATGTCGCCCAAACATCAAAAGTGGTCCCCAAGTGGCGACAAATGACGTCACAGCAGCCGGCGTCGTCATGTTTTCGGATACCGCGATCCCGACGATTGGCCCTAGATGTACCGTCAAGAAGTACGGGTGAACGTGAGTGTCACTGCTCGTCTCGGCGTCTCAACCTCTGGCCGCTGAAGCTTCCGTAGACTGACAAGCTGTAAAGTGACCTGCAGCAGAATAGGCGTCTGCAACATACACGACCGTGGCTGCGGTACCGGCCAGGGTCGCGACGGTAGCGTGACACTCCTGTGACGGCGTCAGTCGGAAATCGAGGAAGCTCTTTTCAGGACGATGTAAATACACCAGTCAAAAACGCGTTCGAGGCGCCATACTTATATCAATGGGAATAATGAATTCATTAAAAAACAAACACAATAACAAACAAACATATGGAACTAAGAAAACTTGATAATGCAGGCTCCGTGTGCCACGTGACTTGCCGCCAGCCGGATCACGAACCGGTGGTGTCATTGGATGGTAGGCAGCTCCCACTGGGAGGCAACATCACCTGCGCCGGAATCGGGCTCTGGCATCCGGATCCAGAGCGTCTTCAATGCAGACAAAAGTGCCACACCGTGAGTCAGCTTGAATTTCGTGCGCCCTAGTGTTTCCTTCTCTTGAATGTTTACGTAAACGAAGCTCACTGTTTGTTTGCGACTTCTTCGAGGTTCTCTCATTTATGCGGATATGCTTATATACGCGCATGAGACCATTCCAAAAACATCATTCTGCGCGCTGCCATCTTGATTTAATGGGCTGGGGAACGTGTTTTGAGCGTTCGCTGTTGCTCTTCTTAGCGAAATATCGGACGCCGCGCATGCTCCCAAAGCGCAGTGATCCGGCATTTTCGCCTAGGGTGATGAGCTCTCGAAACGTTACATATTGAGCGGCATCGTAAACGTTATACATAAGTTGTTCACCGGAAATGGAGTGATTTTCGTTCTAAGCACTAACACCGCGAGGTTACTCCGCCGTCCAACACCAGAGATCGGCAACAGTTAAAATTCGCGAAGCAGGCCATCAAGTAAGAAAACAGGCATAAATGCCGTTCTTAAGATGCTGGCACGCGCTGGCTTTCTGAGAAGGACATTTAATATGTGCCCTGACTTCTAGCGCACGTCAGTGTTCTTGGTTGGAGTCTATCTGATCCCTTTGTCATGTGGCAAGGTGTACATAGGTCAAACGGGGAGGTGTGTCAATGTTAGGGCCAGGAGCATTCCCTTTCCTTCGGTCTTCACCGTCGGGACACCTTGCAGTTCACTGCGATAGGTGTTCGTGTTCTCCGGTTTTCACGGAGATTAAGATTCTGGCTCGTCACCGCAACAAAGTGACTAGAGAAATTGATGAGGCGTTTTTATTTTACCTACGGAGCGGACACGTGTGTTAGTGCCCCGTCTGTGGCTTTGGTGGATGACGAGTGTCTTTCATTAAGAAATTCGGCAGATTCGTTTAAGTGCTCGGAGCGTGCCTCAAGGGGGTGGATCATGTTTTATCTATCGTGCATCTTTTATGTTTTCCTTTCCATTCCTCGCAGGAATAAACTTCAGTTGCCAGTCAGCGTGTTCGTCTACTTCTCGTTCTTGTCTCTTGTGTTTTTAGCGCTGTTTCAAAGTTTGCGTTGGAATCTTCCCTGCGCTTCCCAATTAATTGTTTGTTTCCAGAATTGCTATCACTGCGTCCCCCCCCCCTTCGTGCTATGCAATACAATTCACGGGTGGTCTCGCCTTTATAAAGAGAGGCCCTATTACTATCTGGAAAAAATCGTAACAAGCTGCAACCCAGCGTTTCTCATACATCGCAATTCTGCACGTAACAGTTTGATCGATAAACCGAAATACAGCTGTCAATTTTTTTCTTTTGGAAGGAGTACATCGGCGATGGTTGGTGTGACGCCGCCAACAACCAGGAGCACTGCGGCTGGGACGGCGGCGACTGCTGTTCGTCCACGGTGCCCGGCCGGTTTGTGAGGACGTTCCCGCCAAACTGTTCCCAAGAGTGCGCCTGTCGAGACCCCGACGCCGAGTGAAGCTTGGAGCAGCGAACTGAACTGAATAAACAATGGATTGAAACGAGACGACGTGACTGTTTCCGGAACGTCCGTAAGGAAGCCCGTCTGTCGGACTTATGTATAGCAGGTCGGACGCAGAAAACGAAGCCCTGTTTATCGTTCCGGATAAGTAAACGACGCATCGCAGAAAACTGAAACTACCTGTTGACACGAGGATTGCGGTGGCGGTAAAATGCGAAAGTTTCAGAAGTTCACAGTACTTGGATCAAAAGCTACAATGGAAAAATAGGATTTCTCTATGAGCCGACAACCTCCTAGAACTAATGGTCGTCAAACCAAAATGTGAAACTGTGCACATCTGGGGCATTTAAGTAAAGAAAAAACAGAAAATAAGCAGCCAGAATGGCAATATTTTTTTTCTGGCAAGTTTTAGCACGCACTTCACTTTGTATAAATACATTAAGTTGTAACTAAAATTATATTTATTACGTTTGTATTTAATTAGAGGCTTGCCACCTAACCTGGATACTATAAATATTTATGCAACCACTGTACTTGCCTTAGTACTCACTCCTGAGCTTAGAAACTCCTTGGTTTTAAAATTTATATTTTGTTTCATCTTTTTTGTTTTTGTTGTCTCAGTGAAGTTAGGGACCCTCAATACTTATTGAGGTTTGAGACCCTCATATATATATATATATATATAAAACAACAACGTATATCTTCATATATTAAAAGACCGCCTGGAGACGGCCCATTGAGAGTGTTCAGATACGCTTTAAAGGGACAATGAAGGCAATTTAGGACATCTTTTTGGCGATTGAACTGGGTTCCAGGCACGTCTCAGGCCACGTTGCCCAAATTTCAGCCGAAACCGGCGCTTGTGTGCCGCGCAAATCAATAAAACAGTCGCGGTAATAATTGCACCGGGATCGACTGGGGCGACGCCCGAGAGTTGCGGGAGAAGCCAGGAGAAGCGGAGCTCGCGTGACCGATGCGGGGCCAAGACGCGCGACGTCACAAACGGCGCGTCGCGCCGTTTGTGACGTCGCGCGCCTTGGCCCCGCCAAACGGGCTGACGCGCGCCGTTTGCGACGTCGCGCGTCAGCGATTGGTCGCTGACGCGCCGCTTGTGACGGCCAGAACGGCCAGATCGCTGCCGCTCTCCCTCGGCATCTCCCCGGCGTCCGTCCTTCGGCATGCGGGCCGCTCGTTGCCGGCTGTGCGGTCTCCGTCGGGTGATAGCAGAGGCCGCCACGCACGTACTCCCGTTCCGTTGGTGTTCGGTTACCGAACGGAAGCTCGAACTCGCTCGCGAGAGCGGCATTGCCGTCCATGTTGACAAATTCGGCGAAACGACCGCGCCACCGCGCTGCTATAACCCACCGCGGTAACCAGAGTCTCGACGCCCTAAATGCTACCGGTACCGACAATTCACATGTGACGTCACTCCGTACGTCACCTCCGTTTTCGGAGGCCCAAAAACGAGAAACGCAGATAGTTGAGTTTCGGTTTCTTCAGTTCTTTCGTAGGTATAGAAATATGCGTCACAAATGTCTATAAAAATTTAGGCAGTATGCCAGGTTCCCAAGAAGCCTAAAAACACAATTTAAACAAATTAAATTAAATCGCCTTCATTGTCCTTTAAGCAATCACACCAAAGGGTATTTTGTGGAGTGTGTTTTACTTACTTCGTCTTTTTTTTTGTGTGACAGAACATTTGCAAGCGCACAAAGAGGCCGCTGCGCCTCAAGAACTGTTGGGCCAAAGTGTCTCACTGAGACTTCTAACATACAATAGGGTTATGCAATGTGTTCGCTACAATACAATCTTGTTAGTGAATGTCGCGAGATATCGCGTCACAAATTTACACAACATTATAGAGAATAATCATTTCGGATACTTCCAGTGTAGTACCTCGCAACACTCATGTTTAGAATTTCTTCAAAGTGGCCTCAAAACACCTGAGCACGGATGTATTCAAACGGTGAAAAGGTCAGTATTATTAAAGTGAATAAATATTATACAGTGCTGTTGAAACGTATTCCGCATTGATCAGTTGTACAATGAAGCCAGAATCTCAGTGTAGAACTTGATTAATTTGATTATTAACATTGTTAAATTCATCGCTTTTACAAAGAATTTAAGTTAGCCCATTGCAACAAAAGACGTTCTTTAGGCATAAACTAAAGGACGATATGGTTTTGTTACGGACATTTCTGGACGGTGAAAGTTCAATATTTACACAAAGACTCAATTTCTCATCAATTTAGAGCAAAGATAATACCAAGAATAATGCACCTACAGATATTGAAACAGTGTCTAACATATTCGCGTTATGTAAATACTTGCTAGTAGACCCTAAAATAAATCTTAACTTTGACCAACTAGAAACTGTTTGAGTATTTAATTGCATTTTGTTGTTCAAGGCCGCGGTCCCACTGAATGTGGCAGTTTAGGTACTTTTTGGCAGGTCATTACTCATCTCCTTTTAAATACTGTTTTGTGGGATTGATGTCATTCGAAAGGCAATGCAATCCTCTTTCATTTGATATTATGTATGTATTGGTTTATACTGTTCATGCGCATTTGTAGCGTTGCGAATATGATGGCGCGGACACTCACTTGCTCCGCTGGTTCATGTTTTATGAACGATTCATTAAAGATAACACGGTTCCAATAGAGCAGTTTTGTTAAGATGATGTCGGAGCAGAATGTAACGATATACTTTTTTGGTATTTGCACTACTTTGTTTTTTTCAGCTCTCCAAATATTGCCCTAAAATTGACATTTTTCAGCACAAATATGTTTTTAATGACAAACGCTAGGGCAATGAAATTAGCTACAGATGTAGTGCTTATAATTGGTAATATGCAGAAAAAAATTTAATGTTGTGTAAAATTTTTTTTTGTTTAGATATTCTATATCAAACGTAGCACTTTTTTGTGCTTCGAGTCATGGTAATTCAAATGCCGCTGAGTAAATAATTAAACTATGGTAAAATCTTTTATAACATTTAGAACTACAATAGTTGCCCAAGAGGTGGACGGTGGCTTTTTTTTATTTTCAAAGTCATAACGCTCCGGGAGCCCTTCAAACTTACCTGTTTTTGACGCACATCTTTTTTGGACATCAAACAGATTTATTGGCATCTAATAACATTTATTGTATGGAATAGATATACATTGCGATGTATTAGATTTTCCCAATGATCTTGCTTTGGTTTCTTGATAGTTGTAGAGCTTAGCTAATTTTAAAAAACAATTAAAAACTGTTTGGGTGTTTTGTTGCGCTACCTGGCGGATGGCAGACAAAACTGCTGATTTCTAAGTTCAAAAAATTTTCGAGGGCGGCGTTGGCGTCTGTATCATCATCAATCTCCGTGTCGTTTTACCTTCACATTTAGAAAATATATTTGAAGATTTACTATCGATAAATGAACGGTTTAAGTACTGGGTCAGGTTAATAAATCTAAGACAAATAATTACACAAGCGTAGCGTGATATAAAGTGTTCATTATTCGATATAATTGAAATCAATAAACGATAAAGACGAAGAGGGAAAGAATACACCCGAGTTCACTTCATGCCTAGAGTCACTAAATGAGCTGCGCTTAAAGTATCGGCACTCCGTTCCCCAAAATTGTTTTGGGCGCCGCCATTTTGGGTCTTGTGCAGAGCAAACGCAACTGCCGATCGTCATGATCCAAAAGTGCGACTTCCTCTGCATTAGATGCGGTGCTAGGAAGCTGATGCAATATTGCTATGCTCTGTCGCGGGTTGTTTAAACATTCGTGGAGGACGGAAAAGCGTTTCCTGTGATTTTAGATAAAGCTTCAGATAACTGGCAACCATGATTTTAAGCCACAATATGGCCAAGTGTCGTTACTCTGAAGCGTAGCTAATTTACTGGCACTAGCGGGAACAATGAGGAAGAGGCAGGTGTCAAAAGGTAGTGGCTTGTGGAATCCACGGGGCTCACGTCATGGCCCCTCCAGGTATTACAAGCTTCTTGAACAAGGGCATGAATAGTGTCATTAAATAAGCTACGCTTCAGAGTAGCGACACTTGGCCATATTGTGGCTTAAAATCATGGTTGCCAGTTATTTGAAGCTGTATCTGAAATCACAAGAAACGCTTTTCCGTCCTCCACTTTAAACAGTTTGCGACAAAGCAAAGCAATATTACATGAGCTTCCTAACACCGAATCTAATGCTGAGGAAGTCGCAATTTTGAATCATGACGATCGGCAGTTGCGCCTGCTCTGCACAAGCACCAAAATGGCGGCGCCCACAACACTGTCGGGGAAGAGAGTGCCGATACTCTAAGCGCAGCTCATTTATTGGCCCTACTTCCCGCGAACCTCCTTTCCCCTGACTGAAACTGAAACTAAATATGAATAATACACCATTATTATAGCTTATTTAGTTTTAACCACCTACACATAATGAGAGGAGGAAGCGGCCGGGTAGGAGAAACGCGGGTTTTATGTGCGACTGTTCTAATCAACGTTAGTTCTAACCGTCTCAAAAGAAAGAAACGCGCGAGCTTGAGCTGGTTAAAAGAAAAGACGGTCCAAAGAAAAGAGGCGGCACGCTGTGTTCTTTGTGATTGTGCGTCTAATGGACCATTGTTGTAGTAGTATGTGGTGCGCATGCGCGGAAGTTATCTGCCATAGTGGGCGTCTGGTGTCTCGAGGTTCTAGATGAGCAATTCAGCCATGCGTTACAATCTCGCAAACCTGGGCGTCTTTAGGTGCGAAGAACGAAGTAATGAATACATGACTTCATCGACAAGTTTACTGATGTTGCGAACAAGGTGATACCACGAAGGTCATGGTGCTAGACAACGCCCGTTCTACGATTACGACAGTGCACACGCAATCATGCCGGTGAATTGCCGTAGCACATTCGATGATCGGAACTGTGATCGCCCGGGTTAGTGCGAACTGAGCTTTGTGTCGCGTTCCGTGTAGTAAGCTTCAGCTCGGCTTAAGCTGGGCAGACCTGGGCTTGTGATAGTCAGCGAGAGTTGACAGGTCCGACCCAGTCGAAGAGCGCAAAGACGACGATACCGGTAGCCACAACGAAGTCTGAACGTGCACGTTGTTGTCTCTACAGATGCTCTGCCAACCCAGTGCGCCTCAGGTTCGCCGACATCGCGCCATCACTGGTAGATCACGCGCCTATTCTGCCAAAAGGTGCCAGGGCAAATTGTTGTGTGTATGTTTAGTATATTGCCGAGAAGTTAAGTCTGCCTTAGTGGGCGTCTGGTGTCTCAGGTGTAAATGAGCAATTTAGCCAGTGCAGTACAACCGCAAACCTGGGGTCTTTAACGTGCACCACGCAGTAGTGATACACGACCGCACGCCGGTATGATGCTCTTCCAGATCGAAACGGGCAGGGGCGGGGTGGGTTCTGCAGCGCGAGCTTTCGCTCCACGTGCTCCGAGCTGGTGTGCGCTAGACATGCACTCGGCCACCGATCGCCCCCCCCCCCCCTTATATAAGTATTTGAAGATCGACGATGGACGTCGATCGTCTCGAGGTAATGTAACGTAATAACATTATATAAATAATAAACATATTGAAGGATTGAACGACTCAATTTTTCAATTCTTGGATTGTAATATGGCGGTAGCCTATTGTACTTACTGTTGATGAAGAGCAATTTGAGGTGACGAGGTAATGATTAAATGATGAGGCTCTATAAGGACGACGATATTAGTGGGTGTCGAACCACAACGTACAGTGCCAGACTTGTTTCAAGTATCGTGTACCCAAAGACCTTTCTTCACCCGCAACAGAATATGGTAGAATCAATGAGGATGCTGCTTTACAACTGTACGTGGAACAGGAAAACTGCAATGTGCAGAAGTGCGGCTTATTCGTTAATATGAAGGACGGATTTCTAGCAGCATTCCCTGATTGACTACTTGGAACAAATGGCCTCGTTGACGTAAAGTGTCCCCGTTCCAAAAGATTCTTGAAGCCTACTGAAACCGCAAAGGAGTATGAGGCGAAAAATAAGAAAAAGGAGCCTGGTGTGAAAGGTCCAAATCACCACCACAGCCTCTACTACCAAATACAAGGGCAGTTACACAATACACAAAGAGAGTTTTGTGATTTCGTTATATTTACACTCAAGGGCATTGATATCCAACGTATTCAGAGGGATGACACCTTCTTGTCAACCATAGAGCCTTTTCTACTCAAGTTTTACATGGAAGGCCCGACTTCCGCTGAAATTCCTCACGTAGACGAGTTGTCCGACCGAATAATCTGCCATTACTCCCGATCTGGGAATCTCTCGATCTTCATTCATGGCCATAGTATCATGAGATCGAGGGGTGTGGCTCTTCGTCCGCCGAACATTGCTTCGGCGGGTGTTTTTACCGTGTAAGATGAGACCGTCGCGTGCTGCTGGAACAAGAACCTGGCGATTCTTCACTGAACTGCTTCTTCCGTAAGCTTCAAGAGGGCTTTCTTCGTTTCGCACACCATCTGTTCTGCTTGCCCGTTAGTTGCAGGATGGTATGGTGCACTAATGTGATGCCTGATGCCGTTTTTTGTTTTTTTTGGGGGGGGGGACTTGTTTATTTTATTTGAAGCAAGATTTGGCGCGTTATCAGAGAAAAGTATTTTCGGTAGGGCAGAAGTAGGGAAAAGAGAGCGTAGAACGTCAATGACGCGTTTGTACGGATCGTGGCAGGCATCGTGTAAACTTCCAACCACTTAGAGTACGCATCGACCATGACTCCGCAGATGCGGATACGTTTCGCCACCCACAGACTGAATAGTGGATCGTTTTCAGTTACAGTTCATGATGGCGCTGGACTCGAGGAAGCCTTCGACTCTTTCCACAAAGTTAGCCCAGGTGCCAGCACTTTTGTCGAAAGCGGTAAGTGTTCGAAACGTCGACAACGTCGGTAGCCACGTGCTGTGCTTGACACTGGACGCTTACCATTCGCTGAGAAGAAACTTGCTTGTTCGTCTGCCACGAGTCGTCCGATATCAGGTCATCACCGCTACTCCATCTCCCGACAAAACAGGTCGTCATTGTCCGCATGTCCATAGTTAGCAATCACGTGAACTTATAAATTCCCATACGCTCATAACTTGCCGTCGCTAAACGCCGTTCATTCATAGCGTCTTCATTGCAAATAAACGTCTTCCTATTTATTCTGATGGTTTTCATCATACTCCTCCTAAGCTGTACTTACAACATTATATGTGTCGGTACTTCCGAAAATATTGCAACGGCGTTTGTTTTCTGGGAACTATAATGTAACAACCTTTACAAAATCTTCCGGATCCCGTGAAACACAATATTTCGTTATGTCACTTTTCGGTCGTCATTATAATGGTGAGGTAAGTACCGTAAATTGCGAAGCAGTTTACTTGACGTCCGCTTCCATTGGTGTCTTGGAAGATTGAGTCTACTGAGCGTGCATTCCTGCAGAAGAAGTTTTCATTGAAAGAATATTGACACGTCAATCAACAATTGATTCCTTCTGGTAAGATTTATTGCGAAAGCCCGTGACAACCGCCGAACCGCATCTCCCTATATCAGAGAACAATTTATACAAAGCCTGACATTCTCGCATATAGACCAGTGTCCGAAATCCTCGCCCCCAGCGATAAAAATGGGAAATAATAATCTCAAACGCAGGCTCTCGTGAAGAGAGGGGCTGCGCATAAAAAATATTTTTGCTTTTTACAGGATTCGTTGCATCGGAGTTGTTCTTGGAGCTTCGTGATTATGCATTTCAGACGTTCTTGCATTACCATATCTGCGAAGGTTTCTAAAAAAACGGAGTCTCGCAAAGAGCGCAGCCCCCCTACTGTGTCATGGCGTCGGCAAAAACAAACATGGCGGCGCCCATGGAGCAGAGCAGACACTGGTCTATATGCGTTTGCTGGGGCCAGCTGAGCACAGCTGGCAGCGGCGCGAGCAAGGCCACGAGGGGAACGTGATGGTGCTCGAGCCATCCCACCGTGAACCAATGTTTCGGCCACTCCACGGGTGCGTGTCGCCATCTATTGGTTGAACTAACGCCTTGTTCAAGATGGCTGCCGTGGGACCGCAGCCTTAAAACCACGTTATTTTCAACTGTTATTTTTAGCCCAGCTAGGGATGTAAGCTTGATGTTTTTGTATTTGATATTGTTTTTAAACAGGGTTGTTTGAAGAACAATTCCTTTCATTGTCAGATGTGTTGTAAGTTTTTTAAATTTTATTTTCTAATTACGCATCTTGGTTTATTACAGCGCGACAAAACAAGGACAAAACAAAGGCGAGAAAGACGACAGCACTGACTATCAACTGAACGTTTATTTTCACCGCTCCCAGTATATATCTACGTGGGTAACAGCGAAATAAACTAAGTGCGAAAGGAAATAGCACGAAAACACAGAGGGTCTCAGCGGGAACCAGCCCACTCGTCACAAGCCCACTCGTCTCCGGAGAACTCGTGATAGGTCAGCTGGTCACACCGGCCTTCTCGGTCTAGGTCATTTCGTCATAGGAACAGTCGTCACAAGATGACCGTGTTCTGAAAGGAACGCGGTCGGCCTTGCTTTCTTACAAAAGAAGTGACATCCACACTCTCATGCATTTCTGTAAAACAACAACAAAAAAATGAATTAAAGATGAGATTTCGGATTCTTTACAACTGCGGCACCCAGGTTATTCTGTTTACAGGATTTGTGATACGGTTAGGATGTAATGCTTTATATAAAAGACCTGACCCTTCTTCGGTCAGCGCTTTTAGTTGAGAACAAAAATTTATTTTATTTAAAGCTCTCCACAATATGCGAGACCTAGCGTCTTTTGTTAAACACAGGAACTTCGAAACTGGATTTGTGATACGGTTAGGACGGTATATTGGCCGCGCACGCAGCCTAAATATAAAGCCAAAGATCCGTTGAAATCTCTCGTCTTCGCAAGAGACCATTTGCCATATTACCCAAGCATCAAGGAGAATGCAGGGATTGGCGTTCCACGCGCCACACGCGCACGCCTTTCCCGTATAAAAGATTCGAAGTAAATAACCAAAATAATGCGTTGACGAACGCGCGTGCAAGATACAATTTGATTTAGGTTTTGCTTTACAAAATTTACTACTGCTGAGGATAGCACGTGCGGCGCGTGGAACACCAATCCCTGCATTCTCCTTGATGCTTGGGTAATATAGCAATAAAACTAGTGCAGGTATGGAAGTCACGAAAACTCAGCGTGGGGCGCCGATGCTACTCTACTAAGGATATTCGTTTACTGTAAGCAGAAAATGAAGTTCCAGCCTTTATTGGGTATGTAGAGACAGAAAACTCTGCAAAGGCAAACTAACAACTGACGAATCAATAAGCATTGTGATGGCCGAGAGTGGAATACATACTCATGCCGGGGATCCCATTGAAGCTAATATTCTCAAGACGCGCCAGGCCATGAAGAGAAAGCCGGTAAGATGTTTTATTGTTTTGTTTTAGGTTGGATAGCGAGATTGTGCAGTTTTCACTCGTTTCTTATAATTGTTTTCGAGCTTATAATATATTTTTATTTAAGAAAAATGGAAGCGATCCCCCGCACCGAATCCTGCTTGATGCTGCCGCCTCAATAAGTGAGCACACAGCCTCCCAGATGCCTTCACCCAGCACACTGAAGCGCACTATTCGCAATCAGAGGCAAAAACGTGAAAACCCGTATGTGCTCCCGAAGCTGCGTGAAGAAATCGTCATACCAGAGGAATACAAGGTAAGTCAAGACCTATTTATATAACCATGTTCTATTGAACTTTACATCGTTTCCTCACATGTCCGTGTGAAGGCGAAGCTACAAGAGCAAGCGTAGCGCTTTTGTTGGGCCTGTTAAATACGCGCGTTCGTGTATAGTTAAAGCGTCGCTTATGGCAACACCCTTGTACTTGTAGCATTGGCTTCGCTCACGCTTAGATTTAGACAATGCTTTCTATACTGCCGGGTGTGTGGGAGAGTGGACAATGCACATGGCTCTCACGCAGATAACAATAGCATACGTGGCACCTGTCTTATTATTTTGCTCTATACTGCTCTATACTTAGGGTAAACTTCACTAGCTATGCAGACAAAGGTATACCGTGTTATAGAAATAGTCGAAAATAGGAACACGCTCGCTCAATCACGTTAACCGCTGAATGAATCTGCGCGCGCGCGCGTGCGCACCTTCATTCGGTGCTCAAAGTGCACGAGCACGCGGTTTCCTACCTTTGATTGCATTTTCATAACACGCTACAGTCCTGCGTGCAATAGACTTCTTCCAAAACCGACGCGCCCCATCGCGGCGCAATACCACGTAGTGCACTCTGGGAACTAGTTGGCCACTGAGTTTCGGTTTCGACTGAGCAGCTTCGTCTCATGCTATACGCCGCGACCGAACGCGCTGCTTGCGTTTTCGACTATCTGACTTTTCACGAATGTACAATGCTCGAGCGATACAAAAATGAAGACCGGGGCACTTTCCTTGGTTCCCGAAACACCGAATATTGTTGCGTGCGTATGCGAACGTAGTAAGACGTGGCTCAGTCACCTCACCCCACGAGTGAGGTGACTCGAGGAAGGGACAGCCGCGCATGAAAATCAAATATTCCGTCACGCAGGCACTACCAACTGACTTTCCCGCGTTCGGTAGTCATGCTGTTATTGTTCTGACACCAATTGCATTTGGTTTTCCAGGCGTATTTAGCAAAACTGATCTTCCAACGACCTAGAAACTTACTTTTGTTGGAGTACTACCGTGGTTCAGGCTTGGCGCCGTTCGAGTCTCGTACGGCTTTTCAGGGAAGCGGTCGAATTTTAGGTATTGACTACAAAAATATCGGAGGTTGTTACTGCGATCAACAACGAAATATTTGTGCTTGCCGGGCTTTTATATCTTCTCTATCGCTATTAATGTTATTGACTAGCGTATCCGACCGCCTACGGCGGAGAAGCTGAGGCTAAAAACAACGAGCCACTCGGATTCGGGCGTCCCGCCAGGAGCTAGAATGGCGCTGTAGTCAGCGGCGAAACTTGAGCGCTTGGTCCTATGGTAATTTTCGTTTGAGAGTTTTGGTATTTTGAATTCGCCCAGCGCCGCCATCGTATCGCTTTGCTTCGTCGACGAGCGGTTTAGTCGAGCTTACCGCAATGAATTGGGTTCCCGTTGCACGTCTTGCGGCACCCAGCGAAGCAGGAACACACAAACAGGTTTGGCGACGTCTTCCACAAACCGTCGACACAGTTCTCCTTCGTTCACTTCTTTGCCGACAAATTCGTCACTAGCGTGTCAGTCACTTCTTCCCGACACTTTTGTCACTGGCGCGCACCGAACTGATGTCAGTACTTCTTTCCGACAATCGCAGGTGTCGCACGACGATCCGTCCTCCTCGGAAAGCGCAAAGGTCACTTCTTACCGACAACTTCGCTGTACCCACGCTGTACCAACTTCGCTGTACCCAGTGTAACACGCAGTTACGCCAACACTGACGCCGCTCACTCCGGAGACGGGCGCCTAAGAGCTGCGCTCTAAAAGACAGTCTTCATGTGGGCAATGTGCATGTTGCAGCTGTTGTGGAAGCTTGCCGTCAGTATATGTGCTCTGCAGCTGCGAGCTCAGCTATGGCCGCCAGTGAATACTACCTGTAAAATGAGCTAGATGTAAAAGCACCTGCACATACATATTTATGTAACAGACTCTCAGCTTTGTGTGTGCATTCGTTTGACTTGGCATCTCAATACAATGGACCCAAAGAAAATGGGTCCCAAAGGAAATGAGGTCCAAGTGTTGTGTTTGTCGCCTTTGGACCTACGGAGATGTAGAGTTTTCGGCATAAAACATCAAATTCATGTTACTGCTTGCCATGTTTCGGCTTTACTTCATAATCTTCTAGCCTGTGTATTTTGTGGTGATGGTGCAATGGAAACACAATAACCTTTGTATTGTTTGCATTGCTTAACTCCTTTTTAAAATGTACCTTCTAGCATTTGAGCAGTGTACAAGATTAATTCTGCTATCGATAAGTGCAGTGTTCTTTCATTGGAATACCGACCTTGACTTTTAACTGAAATAACATGGCTCAAAGTTTCAGTGTTCTTGAATGTGCACAGATCCTTCTTGCTTTGGAGTGAACTTGCCGGAATGTTTCCTAGAGTGGGCCCAGTATTTAGTATTTGCATACCCAAGATACAGTTATGAAATCACGATGTTAGCTTTGCTAGTAGAACCCCCAATCATGTCAACTTCAAAAGGCTAGACTCGTCTGCATCAAATGGCACATACTGCATTCTAGTATATTTGTAGAAACAGCAGTAACATGACAGCTCACTGGTTGTACTGTACTGATTACTGCCACACAGCTTCAGCCAGCGGTGGAGTTGTGGTCTTGTACCCTGTGTGAAGACGGCTCTTTTTACATTTTCTTGGGTCATTGGATTTTGTCTGATTGCAGCAAGTGCATTGATTGTTTCGATTTGTTTGTAATAAAAGTTTTCAATCCAGAACTCTTGACAACTTCTATAATTTAGCTGGGAAAATTAGAAGTGAACAAAATTCCATGAGCTCATAAAAGGTGTTCTTGATTGTATTAAAATGTTCAAATCCAGAGCTCTTGACTACTTCTATAATTTAGCCAGGAAAATAAGAAGTGAAGAAAATTGATTGAGCACATAGAATGTGTGCTTCATTTTTATGTGCAGTAAAGACAAATGTATAATAAACTCGCCGGTCGTGGAGTGTGCCCTTGTAGAAAGCGTCAACTCTGCAGCTAAAAAACTTCATGTTCTGCAACTTTTTTTTAAACTTTTTGTCTCGTGCGTAGCATCGGTTCGTACCGCGAGTTCAGTACGGATGCCGTGCTTTCTTTTTAGCAACTTTTGTAATCTTGTTAAATTTCTCTCGAATTACGCGTTTTCGTTTCTCTATTTCGATACACCAATTGAAACTTTTCATCTTTGCACCAAATTACATTCGTCTTTACCTTTGAAGGGACGTACAGTGCTGTTCCTTTTTCTTAGAGAATGCATCGGCACGAACAGGCATTTCTGTAGACACCTTTATTCGGCGTACGCGCTCAACGTCGACGATGGTGGTGACAGACACGTCCAGAACCGCGGCTTGCTGTCGCTTTTCACGTGTAACCACGGTTTGCACGAAAAACACGACGCAGTTATGAGACTGTCGTCGTTTGTCGCTGCCCAAAACGACCGCGGCGTAGCAGAAGCAGACGACCCCGTGTCACATCCACGTCCGGATTCTTCGTTTTCCCCCGTTTTCCCTAGATTCCCTCTCGAGGCACCGCTCACTCCGTTGTAGGTACCGGACTCAAGTCCTGACTTGGCTGAGACGGTTCCGATTTCGTTTCGAGCAAGCGGCTCCACCGGCGTCTCACGCTGGGTCTCAGCTGAGACCCAAGATGAGACCACCAGAGAAAACAAAATGTCGGACGTGGCTACCACAGCCACTACGCACCGGCTTCAAGTCATTTTTGCCGGGTGAATGCTTTCGTTAAAGCGACTTTAGACTGCTTCTACGCCATCAATGTTTTCGACAGGAAAGCCTGCAACGACTGTTTCGTTTTCGGTTTGACGGTTTTGCAATCGCTGTCTTTTCGTTTTAGATTTGGCGGTTATCGCAACCCGAACTTTCTTCAAACAAGCATTGCAACGCAACGCAACGCACGGCGTCAGGTAAGAAATAATATCAATAACATCACCGTTTCGCTGTGCTGTTTCGTAAAGGAAAATGTCAATAAGTTTGGCATAATTATAAGTTATTTTTACGGTTCAGTTCCTGACACAAATGCAGTGCCATCCATTCAAGAATAAACGGAAAGCAAGACGTAGTACGTAGTCTTATTGTTCAGACGATTTTCAACCCCATGATCACGGAGTTGACCGAGGGATTAAAATTGCAGTTCCGAGGCAATCATTTCTTTGTATAATGATGTGTTTCGTGTTTTAAAACAGTTGGAAAAGCAAACAGTTTCACAAAATGTCAGCGGCAACTCCCGACGGACGTCATGTTCCACAACATTTTGGAAGATAGCGAGTAGCTTGATACGGAATTGGTATGGCATGGCTCTATATTTGTGAATCGAAACTGCGCTAGCATTTTTATTGTCTGTCGTGCACGGATCTCAGACATATTTTCCCACTTAAGGTGGTCACCAGCAGCGGAGCTCCTCGAAACTGATCGGAGGGCCAACGCCGGACAAGTAGGTAGTCCTCTTGGTGGTCGGCATATGCTCAAAAATCGTGAGGTGGTCGCCCAGTGGCAAGGAAGCATCCATGACCTCGACATGCTATCGCAGAGCTGTATCAGAGACAACTTCGGAGGAAGAACTTCAAACAGGCTCGTCATCCCGGATGGCGATCGGCTACGATGGCCGTGATTGATCGTGCCCTATCGCTGGTTCGTCACGCCAGCGGAGTGCGCATACAACCAGGTGCACAGAAAACTGGACAAAAGTAAGGTTTAGAGGTAAGGGTTGTTTTTGAATTAGTTAAGTACATGTAGTAATCATGCTGTCTACAGACATCTCGGGGCCAACTGTTTCTAAACGGCCTGATCATACTGTGCTTGAAATAATGAGGCCGTAACTAACAGTATTTTTTTCAGTACACTTCAAGTATAGTCACCGTGAGATCCTGGACGGTAGATGACTTCAGGATAACATTAACTATTTATTAACTCAAGATACAAAGGCTACGTGACGACGTGACACGTTCGCTGGCTGGTGTAGGCCGTTGGCTGCGTGCTTCGAATTTTTCTCGCGGTGTGGTGTAATCTTTTAGGATTGCGATCCGTGTCCAAGATGGTGCCACCACTCAACACACAACAGTCACCATGAACGATCTATTGAAACTGTGGCTATTGCCAGAAACTTTCCAATAGGACACTGAAGTAAACATTTTTGTCAGAAAAAATGGGTGATTACAAGCACAGAGACGTCGGAACTATTCAGGAGATGGGGGGGGGGGGGCAACGGTGATTGGAGGGGGGGAGGAAGGTGAGGGGAGGGGCAAGGGCGGTGAGGGTGGTTTTGCGCCCCTCCCCCGTATCATTTCCATTGAATTTCTGACCTGTCGAAGGGGGGGGCGCCCCCCCGCCTTTCCTGTTTCGATGCCACTGTACAAGCAGAGTGTGATTACAACCGTGTCTGCAGTTGACTGTATACATGCCTTGCACTTATGTCACATGATGGCGTAAAACACCGGCAACCACTATACTGGTGGTTGAGGCGACGGCCATTCGCAGCGAGAACTATGGTAAAATGCGCCTCATTCCGCTGTAGCACTTGCTATGTATCGCGGCGATAGCTTTATTGAGTTGCCCCGCAACAGAGTAACTGTCAAAGAAAAGAAAGCATGAGTGGCAGAGAAGGGCTGCGGCTGCACAGTTGGCAGGACTCTTCGTGGTGGTGCGTTGACGGCACTTTTTAACATTTATGTTCACGCACTCTTTGCATCAGCCTTGCCCGTTCGTGATAGCGATGCCCCTTGCCTTTATCTTCATGATGTAGTTTCCATGTTTTGAGCGAACCTTTGAGGCCTCCTGGCCGAGTACGAGCAAGCATGCTGCGCCGCGAGCTCGGCCAGGCAATGATCAGTCGGCAGTGGCCCCCGAATGCATGCTCGCTGAAACATTGCCACCGGGACATCGGCCTTTGCGGTCCATGACATATGGATCCTTGGGTTGTTTACCAGTACTTCACTAACTCATAACTTTACTATCAGTGGCGTCTAGAGCCGCTAGTCGAATAATTGCGAGATTCCAGTTACGCCTTGAACCGCATATTAAAATTTGTTCTTACGACACAATAGCCTTTCGTATCAAAACTTTCTCGGTGGCATATTGGAACTTTCTGCTCGGCCGAAATATCCCGCACGTGCTCGTTGGACGTCATCATCGCAAGTTTGGCACAGTTTTTCTAGTTCACATGGCAAAAACCAAGTAGCTTTGTAGAAAATATGGTGCACATCAGTGCATGTCCGGGCAATTCGTGGCGTCCTATGACTTAGTAAGCGCTTCCACGTGGTGGGAAGTCAACCACCAGCACGGTGCAGGGCCCCCGTTCGTATTCCGCCTGATAAACAAATTAGTTGCTTTGTTTTGTATGAACCACGGGCGACCCAAGAAATTGTGGCTACTTATCGATGCAGTGCAGTCAAGCGCACTGAAACGAATCTGTGTGTATGGGTCTTTACGCCGCTGCACTTCCATTTTGGACCTACAGCTTGTGCTTTCTTTCGTTCTCGTTCCCACTCAGCTTTGACGTCAGCAGATCATAGATGTAGGTTGCTCAAACACAAAAAAGGAGATGAATAGTTAGGTGTCTTGGCTGAATGTGCCTTAAACAACTTCGACAAAAGGCAGCAAGAAGAGAAATGATTGTAAGGATTGCAAGAAAAAAACACTTTGACGCTGACTGCATTCCACGTCGGCGGTGACATTGCACAGGCCTGTACAAATGCAATGGTGCACAAGGCAAACATTTTTTTTCGCGGGTGCGGTCCTTACACGTGTCTAAACGGTAATGACTTTCACTTTTACTTAGCTGAGTCTGTAAAAGTCGTTGCATTTTTTATAACAACATCATTTCTTTAGTTTTGCATGCTGCTAAACAAAATACATAATGCAGTGGAATTTTTTGCATGCTTGGAACCAAAAAGACGTTGAAGAGAACTAACCAAAAAATTGTTTATTGTATTTACAACGTAAAGCTGGAACGGTAATGCTTCTTTGCCAAACTGAAGGACCCTCCTCCCCTTTAAGGGGCTTGTTTTAGGGCCTTCCCAAGTAAGGCAAACATTTTTTCGCCGTGTTGCATATAAAGAATTGCTGCCTTTTTCACCTCTTTGGCAGCCTCACAGGCTGCCCTTGCTGTCCTCGCCTCCTCTTCCAATGCCTTCAGTTTGGCAAGGAGGCACTGCCGTTCTAGCTTTACATTCTCTTGTTGCTGCGCCAGGATGTCTTTGTAAAACTGCTTGTCCGCAGCCCGTGTGCCGGCTGCCGAGCCTGCAGGCGGTGTGCTGGGCCTCCAGACCGGTCGTGGACGAGGTGGTCCCCGCCGGCCCCGGCCCAGTGGTGCCGGTCGCCCTTCAGCAGTAGCTGCTGCCTCAGGCGGTCCCCCTGCCACTGGAGGAGGCCCCTCCCGACGTAGCAGAGCAGCGGCTGCACCAGGCTCCAGGGGCGCCTCATCCTCGTCCAGCAGCCATTCCGGAGGCTCGTAGTCTTGGGTTTCGTCAGACTCCGGCACCTCGAGGAAGGCCTCATAGCCGCATAGCGGAGGACCCGATCCTCTCCTACCACCTCGTTGGTGGTTGGCTGCAGGCTGACTGGTGCTGTGCTGGCCCTAAGGAAAATACACAAGAATGTCTGCCTTGTCAACCTAGTACATAATTTGAGAACACTCTTATTTGCATTTCATTCATGCTTCTTGTGTGCATGTGGATCAAGCTCGACTCCTCAGTTCTCGGCCATTGCTGCTATTAGTTGTGAAAGTAGCTGGGCTTTAGTAGAGCCACTCTACAGTGTGCAGGTCAAGCCCGATCTTGGCTGTTGCGGCTATTAGTTGTGAAAGCAGCTGGCTTGATGCCGGCCACGTATTTCTGGTTGCTTGTGCCTACAATTCTTTTTTTATGTCAAAAAGACTACCTTGTTGAGTAGCAAATGTGCTTTGGGTGATTCCAAATTTAGTGGTAGTGTCTACTGGTCGGTGCTTAATAGATTGTACTCACTGTACACCATATTTGAAGTGACTGCTGAGGATTACTTCTGATTTCTTTTATTTATCAATACTGTTCACCCTTTCGGGGTGGTATTATTCCAGAAAAGACATTCCTCATGGTATGCGATGGGCATGTTGGAAGTGTTGCAAAAGCTTGCCGTCAGCATGTGCTCAGCAGCAGCGAACTCAAGTGTGACAGTGAGTGCTACCCATAAAATGAGTGAGGTTTGAGAGCACTAATCTCGCACAAATATGTTTAAGTAACAGACTGTCTCAGCTTTGTGCCTTCATTCAATTGACTTGCCATCTCAATACAACAGACCTGAAGCAAATGAGGTCCAAGCGTTGTGTTCGTGACCTTTGGGTCTACGTAGCTGTAGAGTTTTCAACATAGAACAATATATTTGTTTTGCTGCTTGTCGTAGTTCGCCTTGACTTCATAAACGTCTCGCCTGTATACGGTAGTCGCGATAATTCAAACTCGGGTATTATACTTCTGGTCAATTCAAACTAACTTCATAAGTTGGGTTGTCCCGCTATGTATTTAGTGTATTCATAAGCCACTTAAACCGAATGCCGTTCTCCTGTAATTCATTTTTTGTTTGTTCTTGCAGCCCTTTTGTTGAGTGCACTTCTTTCCGAGCTCCGGTGCACTACAAAGGGAACACCCATGGAGCTGTTCCTTCTCCGCAATGCAGCGGTGCTCGGTGATAAGCGCACTCAACGGGGCTCATGCGGAAATTTCCACAGCAACTTGCACAGACCCTGTGATGTGGCAGCATGGCATACACCGAGCACCGGTGCATTGCGGAGAAGCAACAGGTCCATAGGTGTTTCCTCTGCAGTGCACCGGTGCTCGGAAAGAAGTGCACTAAACAAAAGGGCTGCAAGAACAAAAAGTATGAATTGCAGGACAACGGCATTGAATTTAAGTGGCATAGGCATTGCATGGGCACGTCACAACGTCCGCACAAGTTGCTATGAAAACTGTGGCGCAGTGCCTGCTTCGTTTTTCATGTGTCCCCCGTTTAATAGTTCACAGTAGACAACTTCTTGACTTGATGAACAAACTGAATTTTGTTTTGAGTTGTCATGTGCTGTTTGAACGGCCCACAACAATGAACCTTTTTGAGGGATAAATAAACTTATGTCCTACATTTCACGATTGTTTCATGTGTAGCATACCTGGTTATGATCAATAGGCCTATGTAAAGGAAAGCATAAAATATATTCTGTGTACCCGAAGCCACTCATAAGGCGAATCATATTTTTATCTTGCATCATTATTTAGATAAATTTCTGATAAATCAAACAAAATTCATGGCTTCCTGGAGTTTGAAATTATGAGAGTATGATGTATTTTGTAATGGTGGTGTAGTAGAAACACAATCAGCTTTGTCTTGTTCGAATTGCATGACACCTTTTTAAGATATACCTTCTACCATTTCAGCAGTGTACCAGCCTAAGTCTGCTATCATTTTTCTTTCCCAAACCTTCAAGACTCGGCCAACGGTGCTTGTGATGTTCAGAAGACTGCATCGCCCTCCCCTTGTACATGTCGGCTCATAATCACCATCATTTTAATCTTGCATCTCACGAGATTAGGTCTTGATCTTACATCATCACATATTCACCATCACTAGATGTGGCATTGCAGGCGCACCTTGTACGGGCTGTTGTCTTTCTGCAGTGCCATGGCTCTCCTGATCCAATAATTACTATTATTATTATTATTTATATTATTTTTATTATCATCATTGATGAGTGCAGTGGACTTTCATTGAAATGCCTAGATCGACTTTAACTTCAAGTAACATGGCTCAAAGTTTTAGAGTTCTTGGATGTGCACGGTTCTTTCTTGCTCTGGAGAGAACATACCAGAATGTTTCTTTGAGTGGCCCAGTATTTAGTACTTGCGGTCCCCAGATATGATTATGAATACAATATTAGCTTTTGCTACTAGAACCCCAAATTGTGTGAATCTCAAAAGGCTAGACTTCGTACAAATAGCGGTAACATGACAGCTCACTGGTCGGTGTCCATGCCTCCTTCGATACCCAGAAGGTTGGGGCTTGTGGTACCGATGACCGCCAGCACAGTTTTAGCCAGCGGTGTCAGTCGGTATTCGTTGCGCCCTGCACCTGTGGAAGACAAGGTTCTCTTTATATTTTGTTTGGGCATTACATTTTTCCTGATTGCAGCAAGCACATTCATTGTTTTGATTTGATTGTATTAGGTTGGTTTCTTAATTGCTTCTATAATTTAGCCAAGAAAATGAGAAAGTGAAAAAAATGTCTTTAGCACACAAAATGTGTGCTTCATTTTTATGTGCAGTAAAAACATATGTATAGTAAACTCACCGGTCGTGGAGTCTGCCTTCTTGGAGAGGGTCAGTTCAGCGCGGCTGCGAAATTTTAGGTTTTGTCACTGCTTTTTAATCTGCGGCACAGTGCGCAGCGTCGATGGATGCCGCGAATTTATCACGGATGCGATCTCCAGCCATGCTTTCTTTTTAGCAGCTTTTGTATTATTGCTGTAAAATTTGCTCTTAATTATACCTTTGCGTTTTCCGATTTCGTAAACCAATTGAGACTTGTCGTCTTCCTGACCAATTTGCATTCTTTACCTTGGGAGGCATCAGTGATGGACCGGCGACATCCATGTCTGCGTGCAGCAAACGCAGACGGTCGTCTGCTAACTTAATGATCAAAACATAATTATCAACTTTCATTGCAAATGCTTCCGAGAAAATACGTCCAGCGCACTTGTTTTTCTAAAAATCGGGCATCTAAGGACACGCAGGCATTTCTCTAGACAACTTTATTCGGCGTACGCACTGCACGTCGACGACGGTGGTGACAGACGATCGCGATACGAAGCAATATGACAGCGTTGGTGCGCTCTAAACACTACCTAAAACCGCGCATCGCTTATTCTTTTTTTCTTCTATTTTGCACGGAACCACGGTATGCACGAGACATGTGCTGCAGTTTTGCGACTGTTATCGTTTCTCTTTGCCCAAACCGATCGCAGCATAGCAGAAGCAGACAATTTCTCGCTTGCCGCCTCGCGTCGGCGGCGCTTTCTTATTGGACAGGAGGTCACAACTCGTCACTTCCACGTCCGGAATCTTTTGCCGTGTTCCAAAATTTACTCGGTCTCACTTTAGGGTAAAGGTTTCGTACCTTTGCATTCGAAAACCTACCCGCGTCCAGTATTACTCGATTTGTGTTGTCACGTGACATGATCAGCCAGGGTAACTCGGATCCATTCGAGTAGATTTGGAACGCACCCTTTGTTTTCTCCGGTATTTCTTCAGTTTTCCCTAGATTCCCTCTCTAGGTACTGCTCACTCCGTTCTTGGCGGTCTTGGTGCCAGACTCAAGCCCGGACTTGGCTAAGACCGCGCCGGAGGCCGTGCTGGATCCGTCTTGGTTTCAGTCACGGTCTCAGCCGAGACCGCCAGGCGCCTGAGTCAAGACTTGAGCCAAGACTTGAGTCAAGACTTTCTAGCAAGCGGCCCCAGGCTTCGACAGTGCCCCTATTTCGAACGAAGTTTCAATCAACGCATTCTAAAGAAAGCTGGCCGAGGCAGTGTCTTGTTTAGACCTTGTTCTGCAGCATTTTGACTGGCCCCGAATCTACAAATGTAACAAATCCAAAAATAAAAATATTTGGAACAGCGATCTTGAAAACGCTAATTTGAGAAAGTTGTAGCATAGTGAGTATAGGATGAATAACAAAAAAAAAAAAATGAGTACAACATTGTGATTCTTTAGGGCCAAACGAACATCGATGACGTGTTGCGTTTCCTCAGCTTCGGGCCAGGTACGTCATCCGCGCCTGCGCATATGTCCAGTGAGTGAAGTGCCTTCCTGTCCTTGTAGGAGTGCCGGTCACTGGTGAGTTCTCATCAATACACCAACTCAACTCTCGGACGTCACGGCCCTGCGCAGGCACTGCTGTCGTCACTGCGCATGCCCAGACGCTTAAAGCGACGACGTTTAGTTGACAGTCTTAAGAACGCAAGCTACATTGTATCGTTCAGATTGACGAAAAAAAAAATTCGAATCTTCGCCATTAACGTATTGATAAATTATTTTGTTTCATGATTTTTTCCGGCTTGTGAAACTGACGATTCACATGGAATATTCAACCTAAGCGACAATAAAACACAGAATATGAGAAAAGCTTTATGAGATATAGCTAGGGTTCCGTGTTTTCGGTTTACACCTGAAAATTAACCTCCGAGACTGTTTTATGAAAACCGGGGAACACCGAAAAATCCAGAATTAAATTTCTCTTTGAATGAAATAAACACAAAAAGAAAACCAAAGCTCAATGAGAAGAAAATTTTAATGTATAGTTTTATCTTGTGTTAATCTGGAACAGAATGTCTACCGAGCTTTTCGGGAGGGTGCTTCTTTCTTGGAAACCAAACCTAGATTTTTTTCCCCTATCGGTACAGGGACGTTTTCCAAGTGTTCGGTCACGTGAATGTGGATGGAAGGTTGGGGAATCGCCTTCGCGCGTCTTATTTTCTTTAAAATGTTAACCCATAAACTTCGAGGTTTTGTCAAATACCAAATTTTAGACCGAAAAACACCGAATCTGTAGGAAAACATAAACCCCGAAAACACGGAACCCTAGATAGAGCCAATAATGATAGTAAATGACACAGGTAAAGGGTTTTATTGCGCAAAAGAGTTAAGGACAAGTAGAGAACACGAACGACACCGATAGGCGCTCTTTGAACAGGCTTATTGCGAGGCCATTCAAACACTTCTGTGTAAACTAACTGCCCTCATGCGTCGATGACCACGCGACTTTTTACGCAAAATCGCAGAAGAAAGAAGACTAATCTCTTTATCTAATAAACAGACAGAAGGCGGGTTCACGAAATTGTCACCCTTCCTTTTGACATAAAATGGCTCTACAATCTTGCTCTCCGTTTTATATTTTGCTTTCTTTAAAAAAGGTCATCGATTCTTACAAAAGTTCGCACCCACAATGCTTGCAATGCTCCAAAAGATGCCCTTCTAAAATGTTACGTACGAAAGTCTGTGCTCTCTTGTTGAAAGTCAGCGCCAGTTTACGCGTTTATTTTTTAGAGTTGTCCTCGTCTCTTTTGCGCTTCTTAACCTTTTACCATTATTGACCAACGAGTATAAACTAAACTTTTGTTTCGGTGACAGAGGGTTTGTTTCTTTTGATTCAGCTTCGTCGCCAAAGATCTGTTCTCAACCCTGCTTCAATGGCATGTAAACTTGCACCGTGCATACGTTACCACACTGAAAAAAATTAGAACCCTAGGTACGTTTTGAATCAGCACTCGATCACATTGGAGAGGGATATAGGCAAGGCGATCGTTTGCCCTTTCTTTGTGAACCGGTTTCGGGTTTATCATAAAAAAATGCTCTCAAAATTGATTGGGCTCACAACTTTTTTAGCAATCGAGGGTTGGCTGGGCTTCAAAGAACGAATATGTGGCGAACAACTGAAGAACACTGAACAACAGATGATGAATTCGACTGGCCGCTTAATTTTTTGTGCGTGGGGTGAAGAGTAATTGTTCTGACGAAACCCGTGGAGTGAACACCCCGAGGATAAATCCATCACTTGTTCGCAGTATCGCTGCACTCTCGTTGCATGCGGTTCAGCCTTTATATATAAGAGAATTTAGAACAGTCAAAGTTGCAATAATTATGATATTGTGTTTTTTTATATATATACAAATGCCGAGAGGACCGCAAAGCAGTCTTCGACATCTCGGCGGCTTGCACGTTGGCCGGAGCCACGACGTTCTCCCTACTGCTCGCATCCAGGGCTGAGCCTTTCTTCTGCGGACATCCACATTGTCTCTAGCACCATAACAACCATCATCGGCCTCATCCAGCCTTCTGTGGAAACCAACAGTGCCAACTCTTTCACCACCACCAAAAAAAAAAAACAGGTTTTGCGTATGAACATGCCGCAGGTCTCTTGCTCCCTATTAGAGGACCATATCTTGAGCCACGCCCAGGGACGACCTAGATCAGCCGGCCGGAGCTGGTAGCGGTAGTGCCCGAAACGTGGGCTATCTTGACGATGAGCTCGCAGACATTGTCCAGCGACCAGAACTGCTCACTTGCATTTCTGAGGAAGAGCTAGCAGACATGGTGGATCCAAGTGGCGAGGACAGCGTGTGCGACTGCGCGCAGAGGGACCAAGCGGTGGTGTCCACCAGAACAGTACAGGCGGCTTGGTGTGCGCACGAGCCTCTCCACTTCAGGTCCGCCATGACGCCTATTGGTGACCAGCACTGTGTAACGAGCTTATGACTGGCTGGCGTCTTGGCTTCACCGAGAGTCTTTTAGTGTGAAATGTGTCTTTGAGTGTGCACGCGTGAGTGTGTGTGTGTTTGTGTGTGTTTTTGTGAATATGAAAGAGAGGGAGGGAAAATCGTAATATAAAAAAGTGTGAAGAGGAACGTTTGAGGCCACTTTTCTCTAGCGTTTTGCGGTGTTGAAGTGTTGTGGGACAGCAGGGTAATAAAGGTGGGGGAGACAACAGTTTAATGTGACTTAGAAACATTGATGTGGAACCAACACTGTCATGATATGCTTGCGTATGTCTTTCTTTTGTACAGTCCCGCAGAGACTATACAGCACCAAACGAGCGAGTCAGCATTTTCCGAGGAGCGCTATCCTGGTGGTTTTCCTTCATACTACTGCTGACTTCAGGAATCGTCCATGTGAAGTAGACTGGGGAGCTTATCAACGCAAAGAAACTGCTGTTATCATCCGTGGATTCTCAGCGTGGACTGATTAAAGGGGAGAACGTCCCCTCGCTTGGAGCTATTTAGTTTTTGCGTGACTGTACATGGGCATCTTATATCTATAGGCATTCTGCGTTGTCCAGAGGGCGCTGCAAAGAAGACTTGTTAGGACTTGTTTTGGGTGTGCAAACTTTAGCATCTAAAACTGTCAAACTGTAGGAACGTGGGTGACCTGGTGCGGAACGCGATCACGAGTAAAATACAAAGAAACAACAAGATTTCGAACGCTGTCAAAGTACAGGTCAAAGCTAAGACGCTATGAGTCTGAGCCAAGAGACGCCGTTTCACGCGTTTCTATTTAGAAATAAAAACACCAAGGAAAGAAAGCTTCGGGGCGCTAGATATTGTGACGTCGCCACCCAGAGATAAAGACGCGTACCCTAGCGGTGGTGGCGTGATTCTGGCACTCTCGATTGTCTTAGGGCATTGAATCTAGCCGATTTCGGAACTTGGAATTTTTTTCCGTTCTTTAGCACAAGACAGAAAAGAAAAAAGCTCAGCGAAGGCGCCACAAGTAGTGCGCCGCCGAATCAGGTGAGCTTGTACTACCCAAATATGAGGGCGCCACAGGTTGTTCAAAGCTTGAGCGCAGGAGGCGTATGGCTCTGGGTGTCCGCAGGGTAATTCTTTTACTAGAAGACATGATTGCAAGACTACGGTATCTGACCACAAATTCAATTGGATTGCCGATGTTAGCGACAACGTGGAGTTTTCCTTGTTTATGAATGCCCGTATGATCACGTAACAACTGGGCATTGCGCGGCTGAACAGATACCACGCCGCTCTTAACCCTCAGTCACCACGACTGCTGTTTATTTTGTTATGTTTTGCTTTCAAATTGGTTGTTCCCATTAAGGAACTGTCCAAGGACATGAAGTCCCAGACCAAATTAGCGAGGAGGTAGTACTGTATGTTGTGGCAAATTTGCGTTTTGTATTTAGGCAGTTCCCTTCAGAATTTGCTTCTGAATCTTTCCCGTGCCGGTTTTTGGCAGAGAATTGAGGAACACTACTCCTCCATACAGGCGCTTGTAGATTGGAACACGATCTGAAAACAAATGGGAAGAAATATACGTAATCGATGGCGACATTGTTCAACATTGTTATTACATCGGATGTTTTTTTTGTTGTTATAGAAATAACAACGCAAACTATAGCCTGTCGCAGCATACCATCTGCAGGAGACGCCTCGCCTCACATCAATACCCTCCCCTCCCCCCCCCTCCCCCTTCCCGGATTCCAAGTTATTACCGCATTTTTTTTTACTTAATTCACTCAACTCAACCGCCTTCTCTCTTGAATATAAACTTCGAGGTATATCTGATTCTTTGTGGCATCGACCAATTCCTTTCAGGATTACTGAAGCCGACTGTAAGACATTTACCTAAACATATTAGGCTTCGTGAACGATCTATGCACCTGAGCTCTACGAAAATATCAAACCAGCAGTCGTAGGAAGTACGCAATACAATCTACAACATGGGTTTCGAATAATACCCAATACAGTGTACAACAAGCGCGTGAAAAAGAAATCACAACGAGGGTCTCGGTTCCAGCTGTGGGCTCAAAAATTTAAACTTTTGTGATTATTTTTTTTTGTGAATTGAATGGGCATAAAGTGTGCTCTAGGGAAACAAATCAGACAAGATTCAATGTCGATTTCACACGAGCATGTGGCCTTACGTTTTAATTCTAATTTACCTTACGGCTAAATTTGTTAATGTACAGTTAGCTAAGTCTAAAATATTAAGGTGGGCTTACTGATATGCATATTAGACATAAATAGCGCGAAGGTCAAGTAAACACTCCTGTACTTGACCTTAGGGCTATTTTTTTGTAACACAACTATATCCACGTACCCCGAAGCGCCGCGATCTGAGATATTTCTTTTCGAATGAGAGATTTAATGGGTCATATTGGTTTCAATAATTACGCCGGGCGGACTTCTCTTGATATGCTGTCAAATAACACTAGTGTCGTTAAAAGAAAGAGTCTCAATACCCCACAAACGTAATGCCTCGCGTGAAGGCGTTAAGTTCAATTATGACTGTCGCTGCATGATTCAACTAATGCAGACGCGGCAAATATTAAATTTTGCTTTTACATTACAATTGTAAACACCTAGCGTATTGTGACCCTCCCAACCAATACTAGCGCATTGATAGGAGCTGACGTCGAGCACAGTCTACGACAGCAAGTTTTTTTACGACAGCCAGTTCAGGGTAAGAGACAAAAAAAGAGGACATGGCGATCTCTCATTCGCGCTTTCTGTCTCACACTGTGTATAGACTATACCTGCAACGAAGTCTTGCAGATCATTTTCCGTTGCTCTTATGGCCTTGTTTTGCGAGGCAGGCTTGAGCACGACGAAGGCTTTGGCGACTTCATTATACTGGTCATGAGGAACGCCAGCAACCGCTGCTTCAGCGACGTCTGCGTGACTCAGCAGAACAGCTTCGATGTCCGTTGGTAAGACCTGACGTCCCATGCACTTAAAGAGTCTCGTGCTTCAACTGCGTCAGCTTGCTCATTTACCTCCCGCGTTTCGAGCATGCGGTTCATGACGATTATGTCTGCGGCATCACTCGCTTCGTTAAAGGGATACCGTTGGGGATACTGAACGAAGGAATTTAGTGTCAATAATAAGTGGTGCACGTCCTTTCCATGAGCCAGCAGCCGCCGGTGTGCGCGAGCACACGCAACAAAAATGACGTCAAAGACCTCCATTCGCGGTTAAGATGACAGTGAAATGTACGGGCTTCGGGCCAAAGGAGAAGAAAGACAAGTTTTTCATCTACATAGTGGTGTCTGGTGTAAAAGGTAAGCAATTAATTGGTCTAACAAGCACGTAGCTTTCACTTGTAGAGATGAAAAGCCTGTATTTATTCTCCTTTGGCCCGAAGCCCATGCATTTCACTGTCCTCTTAAGCGCGAATGGAGGTCTTTGACGTCATTTTCGTTGCGTGTGCTCGCGCACACCGGCGGCTGCTGACTCGTGGAAAGAACGTGCGCCACTTATTATGGACACTAAATTCTTTGGTTCAGTATCCCTTTAAAGTCTTCAACATTGATCGCAGCAGCGATGAGAGTGATTGTTAAGGAAAAATGAAAGCCGTTTACAACTCCCTGTAACGCCGAATTAGAGCGCAGCTCTTGAGGAGGAGGGGAAGGCACGGGGGGGGGGTCACGTGACCTTGGGGAGGGGGGAGGGGGTCACTTGGCCTGGGGGTCACGTAACCTCGAGAAGGGGGAATTTTCCCCGCTAAATTTAGCGGGGAAAATATTCCGCTAAATTTAGCGCGGAAAATTTTCAGCTAGATTTGGCGGAGAAAATGTTCCGGTAAATTTAGCGGTGAAAATTTTCCGCTAGATTTAGCGGGGAAAATTTTCCGTTAAATTTAGCAGGGACAATTTTCCGCTTGATTTAGCGGGGCAAATTTCCCGCTAGATATAGCGGGGAAAATGTTCCGCCAGCTTTAGCGGGAAAACTTTTCCGCTAGAATTAGCGGGGAAAATGTTCCGCTTGATTTAGCGGGGAAAATTTTCCGCCAGATTTAGCGGGGAAAATTTCCCACTAGGTTTAGCCGGGAAAATTTCCCGCTAGATTTAGCGGAGAAAATTTTAGGCTAGATTTAGCGGGGAAAATTTTCCGCTAAATTTAGCGGGGAAATTTACCCCTCATGCACCGCGCGGTTACGCCGACGGCGACGGTGACGCCGCTCAAGCCGGAAACGGGCGCCTAAGAGCTGCGCTCTAAAAATGCTGGAAGCTGTTCATTTTGACTGCGACCCGCTGGCGACCAGCTCCAGCGACGGCGACTCACGGACGAACTCGCCGTGATCGCCGTCGTCCGGGACAATCTCGCAAGCGCATGTAGGGTGGAAGGTCAATCGGCCGGGGGCGAGAGCGAGAATGGCGTTGGAGTTGCTGAGTTTCGTGAACGGTTTTGATCGTTCCGGGACGAGACGAGCTTAAGTGATCATGGGGGCGCCTAGAATGAAAGCACGTTCATGATAACGTGGTTTATGGGCACCATGGCTGGATGAATGGATTTTGATGGCTATACTTTTTGGAACGGGCGGTAGCTTGCGCCCCTAGCCTAAGCCTATAAAGACAAACATGATTCCTTCCGCCCTTCTAAGACCAATTTTTTACCCCTAACTATCAACAGGCGGTGTGGGATATCACCAAAATAATCTTAAGAAGATCGGGCAAAAAAAACAAAAACAAAAAAAACTGAAAACTTTATTTCTTATTTTTTCCGCCGGGCAAGGGAGTCGCCAATTTGTCTCTGGTCAAACCTTGTCGTCGTTACCCCAGCACCGGACAAACTGGGAGACAGTGTTAAGACTGGACCGGAGCCACGCGGGAAGGTGTCCGAACTTCTCTCCATCCCGCCTGTCCCCAGCAGTGCTAGTTAGTTGTGCATCATTCAATTTTCCCTAGGTAATTTTCACCAATCTTCTAATCACCTCTTTGTGACTGTAATAGTTTTCTCTTCCGTCCTTCCATCGTCGCCAGCAAAACCCAAGGCCCCGGCCAAATCTGTTACCCCTCCAGGAAGGGCCCCTCCAGGAAGGGCAGGACGAAGCCCCGTGCACTTCAAAACCAAGTACTCTAGTGTCTCGCTCTTATTATGGCAGGAAGCACATAATGCGTCTGTCCCCTGAAATTTAGCCCTATAAGTCCTCGTCATGAAAACTCCCGTTCTCTCCTCGAACAGTAAAGAACTTCCCAGTGAAAGAACAAACACATTTTTCTTTTTTATGCCCTGTTTTTGTTGCTTGTACGTCGTTAGAGCTGAGCATTCTTAAAGGGGTGATGCAGCGATTTTTGTACTTCGCGCAAATACCGCTTAGAATGGGTCCCTGACGTTAATAACCTGTGAAACACCCGTTTATTTTTCACCACACGCAATCAAAGTCGCAGAAAAAATCAAAGAAAAACGAGCAGCGTTCACCCCCTCAACTCGCAGCCAGAGCAATCGACCACGTGATCTGGAGCTGATTATATGCCGCCAATGTTGACTATAGCCACGCGCTAGGGTTGGCAAAACACAGGACACGCGCTGAGTCCCAGACATAGTTATGGTTCGGCTATTGTCGCCATTGCAGCGATTGGAAATGGCCGCCACTACCCAAATGATTCTCGAGCTATTGATTATCACGAGCCTAAATCGAGTGCCCACGCTATGCTCGGGTCCAATCTATAAGCCGCATTCAAATATCGTCACTGGGCGGTACTGCGAACGCCCAGCTACGTTATCAAGTTTTCCGAAGGAGAGATTGACTGAAAACGTTCGCTTTTTTCATAGAAATCATACCGCAACAAAGGAGGTTCTTGGCCAGTGGCGTTACATCAGAGTATCCTTGAGTCCTACTAGAGTCAGTAAGCTCATGTACAGCGAAAAATATCCCAATCGAATATCGTTGCACCGCCCTTCTAACTCCCACATTTTGTCTTTCTGCCCCTCTCACTCCCTTTTCCCTGAAGTAGTCTGCTCAGCCCCATAACTAGTGTGTAGGTATTGAAATGTAAGGTCCTGGGTTCAAATTGTTCATTTTGTGTTTAAACTTTTCATGTATAAATACTTGAATAACTCCCGTCCATTTCTGTCAACATTTGTTCAAATTTCAACATAAGAATAGACCGGTCTCACTAAGCTTTCGGCGCATACGTGACGCCGTCATAAGTTTAGTTCACGGGCGGCAGATGTTATTGCATGCGAGAGCTGGTGCCGTCTCGTGCTCCACAAGCACAGAGCTCCAGCAAGGTTATTGCACGTGCAGGAAGACTAAAGTTTCCGTGATGCATTGCGGCAGCGGTGCCGTAGACAAACTTGCTGGTCAGATCGGTCTATTGCCTCCATGTTCTCAAAAGACGACGAGCCCATGTCCCCCTGCACTTACTCATTTGGTGTCTTTCCATGTACTCCCAGTTCCAATCTGCAAACACTTCCTTGTCGATTTTCTGATTCTGATTGAACCTCTGATTTCATGCATACTATCCCAATGCCAGAAGGCAGTTCTGGTACTATTGCTCCTTTTCATAAACCCTTACCAGTTCATATATATTGAAGTTCCATAGGTCCTTGAGCTTTATGGAACTGGAATTTTTTTTTCCTTTTTTCCAAATATATGCTTTTCATGTTCCTCTAAATATTCCCTTGCCTTATTGGGCCAGACTCCCAGATCTTTGTATTTTCCTACATGGTCTATTACAATGTCTTGTATTCTAAAGGGTTCCCTCTTTTCATATTTAACACTATTACTCCAGACTTGTCACATTTTAAACTCATGCCCAAGGTGTCCCCTTCCTCTCCACGTATTCCAGCTGGATCCTGTAATGTATCCTAGTTATTTTTCATGAGCACTATGTCGTCCGCATACATCAGTCCTGGTATTGCGTGTATGCCATTTCTTCCTCCTTCAATATAACTCACATCAAAACCTAAGTTACTCTGCTCTAATTTTTTTGTTTTCATTTCACTGAGACATATCCTGAAAAGCAGAGGTGACAGGGGACAGCCCTGCCTGAGCCCTCTTTTTATTGCTGCGGGTGGTGTAGTTTCTGCTTCTCATGTTATAACTACGTTATTGTATTTGTAGAGCTGCTGAAGAAACCTAACCAAATTTGTATTTAAATTATATTCCTTCAGCTGACCCCAGAGTTTTTTTTGCTCACATTATTGTACGCTTGCTTGATATTCAAATAAGTTCATCATGAAGGAGTTTGGTCGTTTATTGTTATTTCTATACATTAAGTAGGAACGAATAAGCTATCTTTCAGTCTTCTAGCTCTTCGGAATCCATTTTGTACGTCATGCAGTATTTTCATATCTTCTGCACATTACTTCATTATCTGCTTTACTATCTGCATAGCTAATCTGTATAGACTGGAAGTTACCGTTACCGGGCGAAATGACTCAGTGTTGTCTTTGTTTCCTCTGCCTTTATATATTAGTCTTATTTTACTTTGTTTCCAATATTTGGGTATTGTTCCTCCCATAATTATTTAATTAAGCACATAGCGTGACTTCAATTTGCTTGATTTTCCTAGTGTCATTATGAATTCTATGGGTGCATCGTCTGTGACTGTCGCTGTACCTGCTGGGACCTTACTTTCTGCCTCGTCCCATCCTCTTGTGGTCGTCTCCATTGTTACACATTTATGCTCCTCCTCTACACTGTTGTTGTCAGTGCAATCCACTATCCCCCTCTGCAGAAGCAGGGAAAAAGCATCTTTGATTGTCTGCGTAGTATACGTAACGGAGCGCGTTGAAAAACTACAGAATACACAGAAAGAATAAAACACGAAAAGACGAACACAGACACACACATTGAAAGAACTGTGTGTGTCTGTGTTCGTCCTTTAGGTGTTTTATTCTTTCTGACTATTCTGCCTAGTATATTGCCGTGCCTCTTAATCCCTCTACTATTCTCTCCTCCTGTCTGGTCAGTAAGTTTTGAAAACCCCCGTCTTTCTACTCTGTGCTTTAATGTGCACCCAAATAATTTTGGAGCGTTCCTATCTTTTTTCAATTTATTTCCGGCATCCACTGGACTCCTGTACTTCCAATTTTGGCCTGTATTAAAGCTGATGCCTTCCTCTTTTGCACGTGGAAGTTTCCCCATGTTGATGCTACTTCAGCTGTCAAGGCTCCACTTTTCTTTGCCCACCTGTGCTCCCTAGATGTCTCTTGACGCCGCAATATGGGTCCTTTCACCTTCTTGTCCCACCAGCATTTTGATTTGGGCCTTCGTTTTTGCTCCCTCTTTGTTTAATTCGATGCCTCTCTAATTTTGTTTTAAAGATTACCATTAAATTCTCATACGCCTATTTTCTCCCTGGTTGTTTCGATACTATGTTCTCAATATTTTTAGATATTTCTTGTATTTTAGCTTCACTTAGTTTCGGCCACGGTGTAAGATAATACTCTTCAGGTGAGGACAGCGCGTCCTCGCGACGTGCCGATAAAGTTCGCTTTTCACTCTCTCTCTTCTCTCTCTCATTATGGTTTCAAGCGGCGCCGGCAGATGACTCGTCGACCCGTGGGTGCTTTATGGGCACGGTGACACAGGAGGCAGGCAGCAGTGCAGAAGACGGCTCGTGCCGCCTCATGCTCCACACGCGCAGAGCTCCAGCGAGGTCGTCGCACGTGTAGAAAGACCTAGGTGTACCGGGGTGTCATGGCAACGAGATAATTTTTTTCGCTCTCACACAGTTTCGCCGTTTGGCCGCCGGCGACACTGTCAGCCGCGGGCACGGTGGCCGCGGAATGATGCAGCCTTTCGGATGCCCGTCGAACGAACGCTATCTGATTCCTCGCGCCCCGCATTCAGCCCCGCCGTGTCCTCACCTAAAGAGTGTATCGTACACAGACTTGTACGTAGTTCAACTACTCTATTCAAGTTACTGTAGTTTAACTACTTTTCTGAGTAGTTTAGTAACTTTCAATTACATTTTTATTGCTGTAATTAGTAGTTTACTTTAATTACTTTTTGTGAGTAACCTCTACTCAAGTTACAAATTACTTTCGAATTTTAGTGGTTGTTTTGCTTATCAACAAACATTCCTGCACAAAGGAGATAAGATGTTCGAAGATCAGCCGATATTCGCAAAGACGGAAGCATGTGGCGTAGGAAAGGAGGAGGGGGGACGAAATTGTTTGTAGAGTTCGGAACTCCCCCAAAAGTTTCACAACCCCCCCCCCCCCCCCCCACACACACACACACTGCAACAACTCTGCTACGAGGCGCGGGGAGCGAACAGACACGACGCAAGAGAGGCCGAGTAATTGTGGGATTACCGCCGAAGACTGGCGTTTCTTTGTGTCCCGAAGCTCAAGGAGACTCGGCCTTTTGAAGAAAGGGCTAATCCCCGCTTCTCCCCAACGTAGAAACTCTCGCCTACTACGGGAGGTGTACAGTCTGCATCCTCACTCAAAGGAGGGAACAAAATGGAGCACCTGCTCTGACAGTCATCTTGTGCTCCCGTAGTTTGAGCTGTACTCGAAGAATCGCGTAGCTAAAGGGCAACGCAAAGATTACCTTTTTGCGTTGCCTTTCCTCCCAAAACTGACAATATGGAGATCTTCAAAGATTAATAGATCATTCGAGAACCCTGTAGAAAATCCCCCACCGTTTTTATATAAAAAATAATAAACAAGCAGTGTAGGGAAGTACTCTATGTACATGTTACTTAAAGTACTACACTTTAGAAAAATTGTACTTTACTTTAAGTTAATTTCCTGAGCATGGACTTCTATTTTTCGAGGAAAGTAAAACTCCCAACTTCAAGGTATATTCCTCAAATTTGAAAAAAAAAAAAAATAATGGCGGTATCGTTGTGTGAAAACGCGCTCTTTCGAGACGTCATCTGGTCATTTCTCTGAGTGAAGTAATGGCGGCTATAAGACCGATGGAAATAAGTGCCTTTAAGTTGATTGTGTTAAATAGCTCGTCAGCGAGAGTAAAACAACTACTTTGCGGCGACTTGACCTTATACAATATTTGCTGCCATTTCTGTAAAAAAACTTGTGCGCCTCCGATTACTCCTGGAGCAATGCCTACCAGTTAAAAAAACACAGTATAGGGAATGAAAGGGCATCATGAAAGATTGTGTTAAAAGTGCTTGTACTTTACAGTGAAATATATTGTATTTATATACGTTACTTCAAGTACATTGCACCCGGTGTACTTACTGCTTTACTTGAAAAACATAACCTCTCATTTACTTTGTACTTTACTTCAAGTCCTTTTTAGATGCACTTTATGCAACACTGTAAACAAGCAAAAACTGTCTAAAAAATCAAGCTCAGACTGTGCTAAACCTCAAAGTACCAATGACACTTTCACAGTACATCATTGACCAAACAAACAAGAAACCACAAAACAATTTGACACGCAGAAGCAGAACCAGCTTTAAAGCATTTCTGTGAAAAGATAAAACAAGCCGATTCATATTTGGCTAGCACAATTTCGCTAACGGATAAAAATTTCTGAACTTACTTTTACCATAAAAAACATATCAAAGTAACTTCAAAGTAACTTCAAAAGTAATTCGCTACTTTTTTACGGTAATTAGTAATTTTCTCAATTACTTTCTATTTGAGTAATTTCTACTCTACTCAAATTACTTTTGACGTCAATACACAGTAAATTAACTTAATTACTTTTTTGAGTAACTTGTACATGTCTGACGTACACCGTGGTTTCGGCTTACCCCCTGTTCCTGAGCTTGTTCTGGTTCAGATAAGACAAATTTAATTTTCATTTTTTTTGTGGTAACTTTTTATGCTTTTTGTACTTCATCTATTTCAATACTTCCTAACCTGTTAACCAGCTTGTGGGACATGAGGCCGAAGTCTACTGCTGCGTGTACATTGTTTCGTTCCCACGTTATTTTCCCGTTATGTTTCACTTGTGCATTAACCAACAGTAGTTCCAGGGCGTTAACTAACACTGACATACACAGTGTGGCCTGGTCGTCAAACCAAAAAGGTCAAAATTTGCAAAATGAATATTGCAATTACTAGAGCTCCAAAAATCGCGAAACTTGGTGTATTATACTCAATAGCTTATGAGAATTCTATTTCGATTATAATCTATCCGTTTAATGCTTACGTCGTAGCCGCTTTAAGTCCAGTCGCAGCCGACGCTACCAGCTGATGGGACCAGTCAAGCAGCGTCAAAAGTGCAAGTCACGGGAACTTTCCTGCTTATGATTGGTTTAGTGATGATAGAACATGTACATAAACATGATGCCTCCATGATTTGCGCTTTTACTTGTCAGATTGGTGCCGCCTTCTCGTAGCGTCAGCTGAGTATCCAGTTATTGTGAAACGAGATCTAGCCCTGTAGTGTCTTATCTTGGGAGATACGCAGCACATTAGGTGTCTCCCTACGTTATCAGTAGGATTAAGGGAAATTTATATTTATTCCGGGGCCGAGTGGACGGCGTGTCTATCCTTATGCGAAGTATGGAGTTTAGTACAGTGCTCATTAAAGTTACTCGGAACGGGCGAACTGTGTCTTGTCTCGTGGCAGCGATATCCTGGCGGCAGCTGAGCAACGGTTTCGTGACGTAGAACATAACAAACCATCTCAAGTTTTATGTCAAAAGCCGTTGTTGAGCTTTCTCCGGGATATGGCTACCATAAGAAAACACACTGTTTGAGTGTTTTGTGCAAGTTTCATGAGCACTGTACATCTGCTTTTTACTGCAGTAAAATTGCTAAGTGGGCTTGTTGGCACATGTTTAAGTAGAAAAGCGCATCAAAAATACGTGGACACGAGAAAGAAGGGACAGGACCGAGCGCTACTTACAACTTGCAATCAGGTTCCCGACACAAAAAAGCAAACTCTTTCTCAGTTAGGTGCACCGACGGTGCACTTGTGTAGCTCTTCTCGTTATTCAACGTTAAGGGCGATTCACACACTTGCGTTGAGTCCGTCCGAGTGCGACTGCAACGGCTTGCGACGTTAATCCTTTTACGTGTTGCTATGGCAACAACTGCGTCGGCTCCAACAAAACCGGTCTTTACCCCGTTTTGTTGGAGCCGACGCAGCTGTTGCTATAGCAACTCGTAAAAGGATTAACGTTGCGAGCCGTTGCAGTCGCACTCGGTCGGTCTCACACAAGTGTGTGAACCAATCTTTATTCAATAGGACTCAAATTGTTATTTCCGAGTTCTATCTGTAAGTTTTCCTTAATTTTTGTATCTTCAATATTAGGCGCACAAAGGCAACTGTCACAGTTAATGGAGAGATTGCCCGATGGGGAGCTTGTGACAGATATGGCATGCTCACGTGCCCTGTTATTTATACACCTCCCCGTTTGCCCAACGTACACACTACCGGAAGTTATGGGCATTTCGTAGAAAACAGATGTTACCGCACGTACTGCGCTGCGTGACCGTATACCGATGAGAAGCCGCCTCAGCGGCTAGCGATCTCCCACGTTAGGTGGTATAGTCTTCTATGTCATCAGTAACCGTGGGTCCCATGGTCACGTGGTTGGTCTCAACCTATGGTGACGTCATCATGTAATCACTACACGGTATGTCGTCACAGAAGATATAGTTGAGTCACTTCACGTGACGTGACAGAGTGATACTACGCGAAATCATTATGTGTAGTCACGCGACCCATAGTCGCAACAACCACGTGGCTTATAGTAAGACGACATATTGGCCATAGTCACCGATGACATGACCTATGGCGATTACTTGATCATGTAACCTATAGGATTACCCTGTCACGTGACACCCCCCAACATCGGAGAATCGAGAGTTTCGCGGCAACCTGAGTACGTAGCCATTTTAACCATGATAATCAAAGCCGCTTTGCTAGGGCACGGGTAGTGTAACGGACTACTGAGCGAGAGGTCCGTGCTTTGATTCCCCACCGAGGAACAAATCGTATCCTGTTAAGACATCTGGCTGTGTTGTCATATTTTTGTAACAACATTTCGCGACGCTCTACGCCTGGAAACCGGTCATTAAACTTAGTTCTGCGTTCTTTGTGTTGCTAGCGCTAAAGTCGCTGGCAGGATGAGAACGGCAGGGAGGAGTTTAAGAAGCTCGCGGCTCCAGCGCCAGCGTCTTACCTTTCATAACACTTTGGCGTTATGGTGAGCTTCGAGCGTGCGCGCGCAGCCAGAACACTGCGAGAGGCAACGATCGCGTACTGGAGGCCTGGCGTCCGAGAGAGACGCCCTGACGTCCTCATTCTGTCGGTGCCTATGCGAAGTGCAAGTTCATCTGCTGTTTTTGCAGGGGTTGTGGTGGCATTCAGAATGCCGGTCTCCAATTTGCTCTGATTGAAGGATAGTGAGTAGACCTCAAAGCAAGCTGCCTTGAGGTCTACCCACCATCCTTCAAAAAGAACAATTAGAGCTCGGCGTTCTGACGTCATCACAACCCCTGCAAAGAAGCAGACGAACTTGCGCCCCGTATATGGAG
>JAZHYW010022664.1:0-44911 GCA_037355805.1 Ixodes ricinus
ACAAAAGGAAGGGTTAGAGGTAAGGGTTGTTTTTGAATTAGTTAGGTACAAGTACTAATCATGCTGTCTACGGATATCTCGGGGCCAACTTTTTTAAACGGTCTAATCATACTGTGCTTGAAATAATGAGGCCGTAACTAACAAAATTTTTCAGTATACTTCAAGTATAGTCACTGTAGATCCTGGCCGGTAGATGACGACAGGATAACATTAACTATTTATTAACTCAAGATACAAAGGCTACATGACGACGTGACAGGTTCGCTGACTGGTGTAGGCCGTTGACTGCGTGCTTCGCATTGTTCCCGCGGTGTGGCGTGGTCTTCTAGGTTTGGCATCTGTTTCCAGATGGTACCACCACTCAATACACAACACTCCTTCCCCCTAAGTGAACTCCTTCCACCGCTGAAGGGAGCTCGAGCCCCGTCTGATCTCTTCTGCCTGGCCACATCTACATCTTACTCTGGGCCCATCACCGACGTGTGCACTGCGCTGCCTGTATCCGGGTGCCCAGGTGGTTCAGGACGAGCAGCTTGCCGCTCTCCGTGGCTGATGCTGTCTGTTGCAACCCTCAATGCACCGCTCGTACACACTTGGTCGACAGAACGTCGCATGATAATGCCCTCCTGGGTGCGGGTTTTGTAGGAAACTGGACCCGTCATTTCAACCACTGTCGCCGGTATCCATGCAGGGCCACTGCTGTAGCTGCATATGAATACTGGGTCTTCTGGTTGAAACATTCGTGACTTCGGTTGGGCTCCTTCCCTGGAATTCTCATCAGCTCCCTCCCTCATGCTCTCAGTCAGGTCCGGGTGCAGTCGGTCAAGTATCGTCTTCAACCTCCTGTTCATCAGCAAATCCACTGGGCTCCTGCCTGTCATCATGCATGGTGTTACATGCTGCTGTAGCAGAAAACTGGCCAGATGCTGCCCTCATGTTTCCTTTTACAATACGCCGTAGCGAATCTTTCGTTGTGTGCATCATGCGCTCTGCTTGTCCGTTAGTTGACGAATGGAAGGGTGCTGACGTGATGTGTCTGATCAGACCGGCTTTCAAGAATGTGCGGAATTCTTCGGAGGTGAACTGAGCCCCGTCATCCGAGACCACGGTGCTGGAGTTGCATTCCATGCGTGTACTGAGGCACGAGGAGGTGCAGGTCGTTACTCTTGGCATGCCATGCACTTGATCACATGGTCTTCTATGTTTCTGTCCATCTTGGGCCACCACACATAGCTGCGAGCCAGAGCCTTCATTTGGACGATGCCAGGATGTCCGACATGGAGGGCCTCCAGCAACACCTTCCTGCCTTCTGGGGGAATTACGACCCTATTCTCCCAAAGTGTACATCCTCTGTGAACCGGCAGCTCATGTTGTCGAATCTTGAATGGCTGGAAATTTACCTCAAGGCCTCCTGGCAGCTAACCCTTCAGAGCCCAGTTGAGAACCCTTGAAACGGTGTTTTTTGCTGTCATATGTGCGATATCCTTGGCGTGGAGTGGTGGATTGGATGTGTTCTCCAGAAACAAAACTTCTAGAGGAGGTGGCACCACAAACTCTGGAACGGTAAGTGAGAGGCGACTAAATGCATCGGCATGTTGTATGTCCTTCCCAGGTCAATGAACCAAACTGTAGTTATAAGCATTCTGTAGGATCGTCCAACGCAACATTCGTGGAGACAAGATGTATGGCATTTGCTTTGCAGGTGTGAACAGTCCCAGAAGTGGTTTGTGGTGTTATGATCTCGAAGGCAATATGCGTAGTCATGGAACGTTCTTTACGCTTGCCACCACTGCAAAGGCTTCTTTGTCGATTTGAGCATAGTTTCGCTTGGTAGATGTCAATGTGCGGGAGTAAAATGCGACGGGGACCTCTTTGTCATCTTCCAGTCGACGGCTAAGTACAGCTTTAACGCATGTCTTAAGGACCGTTCACACTCTTGCGACCGAGTTCGACCGAGAGAGACCAAACTGGTTTTTAAGCCTCTTGCGATCTCTTAGGACCAGCTCCGCTGCAGCGGAGCTGGTCCTAAGAGATCGCAAGAGGCTCAAAACCGGTTTGGTCTCTCTCGGTCGAACTCGGTCGCAAGAGTGTGAACGGGCCTCTATGGCGAGGCATCACAAGTGAGCACAAAGGGCTTTGTTTCATCATAATGGTGCAGCACACTTGCTTAGGACAGCAGCTGCTTGCGTTTGTTGAAAACTTGTTCATGAAGAGGCGTCCACTCCCACCGTGCTTCTTTGTCAAGTAACCGATGTAGTGGCTCGGCCACCGCTGCCTTTTTTGTTAGAAAGATACGATAGAAGTTTAGCAGTCTTAGGAAAGCCTGTAGCTCCTGTTTGCTTGTTGGTACTGGTGCCTCATGAATCGCCTTCACCTTTTCTTTTGTTGGGTGCACACCCGTCTCGTCAATGAGAAATCCCCGGAACTCGACCTGCAACACTTCAAAATGGCACTTTTCACTTTTTACCCTGAGTCCAGCATCAGCAAGACGGTGCAGGACTTCCTCGAGGAGGCCTGCCAACTCTTCTTTGGTGCTTGCAGCAATTAGAACATCATCGAATTATGACACAACCTCGGTGATCCTTTTTAGGAGGTCGTCCATGAAGCTCTGAAAGATCCCAAGAAGCAACATTTACTCCAAACCGTAGCCGCTTTATTCAAAATGCTCCTCGATGGGTTGTGATCGTTTGTGCCTCCGCCGCTTCTTCATCAACCACCAGCTGCTGGTAAGCTTCTGCCAAATCCAGTTTTGCAAACAGCCTCCTCCCCGAGAGTGATGCCAGGAGGTGCTGTACGTGTGCCATGGGGATCGGGTACGGGTGTTGAGCCAGTGCCTTGTTGAAAGTGCACTTGTAGGCGCCGCATATTCTGATGTCTCCAGTTGCCTTCATGGGCGTCACAATCGGGGGTCTCCCACTTTGGTTGCGTGACCGGCTCCAAAATGCCTTGTTCAATAAGGCAATCGTGTTCAGCGTCAATTTTAGGCTTGAGCGCAAAGGGCATTTGCCAGGGTTTCATACGGATTGGCGTCATTGTAGGTTCAAGGTGCAGCGATACTGGGGGTCCCTCAAACTTCCCAATCTTTTACCCGAAAACGCCATCATACTTTGCGAGCACACCTTCAATAGACAGCCCTGTGACCTTATTTACCCCTAGCAGCCTGATTCCCAATGGTTCAAACCAGTCCATGCCGAGGAGGATTTGTCCGCTGTCCCCGTGCTACTAGCAGTTTCAGGTCTCCTTCGAATTTGCCGTGCTTGACATGGACCTTATACACCCCTTGATCTGCACCGTATTGCAATGGAAATCTGACTTGCGATTGAAATGGCTCACCCGGTACAGCATCTTCTTCATGATCTTCTCATTTGTTTGTTCCGAGATGATCAATAACTCTGACCCCGAGTCAACTTCCATGTCACATGGCGTGCCCTCAATCATTGCCGACGTCTGGTGCTTACGTGTCTGCGATGCCTGTGGCGGGGCCAGATGGTTAGTATCGTACACTTCATCAGATTGTGTGTCCAAGTTCAGAACGTTCGCCGTGGTTTTGGATCCTCTTGTTCCCGTGGCCCGCTCTGCGCTCATTATTTCATGCGACACACACAGTCGATGCGGCCGATTTTTCTGCACAAGTGACACTGGGCATCCTTAAATTGACAATACTTCCGTGCGTGAGCTCCTCCGCACCCATTGCAAGGCTTTGTTTTCCCGTGGTACTGTTCCCTTGTCGGTTGCCTAAGCGTGTTTTCTCCTTCCTCTTGGTCCTGACGTATGGCAACGTCGGTTGCCACAGCTGGTTCTCCTCCCCTCACATCGTGGGTGCTTTGAACCGCCACTTCAGCTGCCAGGACTTCTTCCCGAGCGATCTTGAACGAGAGCTTTTTTTTTTGCGAAGAGTCGAGCTTCAAAAGTTTCATCCCTCAGGCCACACACGAGTCGATCTCGCAGCGTTTCCGCGAGATTTGGAAAGTTGCAAGTTTGTGACAACCGCCGTAGTTCCGCAATGAACAAGGCCACAGACTTCTTGGGACCCTGATTCCGCCGGTAGAAAGCATTCCGGCGTACAATCTCTGACGGTTGGCTGAAGGTCTTCGTTTTGGGAGTTGCCAACACGAGTAGTGACTGTACTAAGTCAAAAGTGGCAGCTCCGCAAACGCTGAAAAAAGAACAGCACGTTTTCTGGTTGGGTTGGTGATATCGTTTGCCTCGAGGTAGAGGTTCAATCTTGCCTCGTAGGCGTCCCACTTCTCCGGAAACGCAGGGTTGAATTCTTCTGTCTGTCCCAGGTTCGCCATTTCTCGTCAAGGGTACAAGAAGGGTACCCGAACAAATGGCGATGTTCACGAACCTTGTGCCTCGCCTGTACGTTCCGATGTGGGGCCGTAGAGTGCGGCAGTCTCTATGCAATCCCATCCTCATCACCACATGATAGATCCTGGCCAGTAGATGATGACCGGATAACATGAACTATTTATTGACTCAAGATACAAAGGATGACATGACAGGTTCACTGGCTGTTGTTGGCCGTTGACTGCGTGCTTCGCATTTTTCCTTCTAGGATTTTTCCTTCTAGGATTGCGATCCGTGTCCCAGATGGTGCCACCGCTCAACACACAACAGTCACCATGAACGATCTATTGAAAGTGTGGCTATTGCCAGAAACTTTTGAATAGGACACTGAAGCAGAAATTTTTGTCAGAAAAAATGGGTGATTACAAGCACAGAGACGTCAGAACTATTCAGGAGATGGGGGGGGGGGGGGCGACGGTGGTGGGGGGAGGGGAGGGCGATTTTGCGCCCCTCCCTCGTATCTTTTCCATTAAATTTCTGACCTGTCGGGGGGCGGCCCCCCCCCCCTCCGCCCCGCTGTTTCGTTTCGACGCCACTGTACAAGCAGAATGTGATTACAACCATCGTGTCTGTAGTCGACTGTATACTGGTGGTTGAGGCGACGGCCATTCACAGCGAGAGCTATGGTAAAATGCGCCTCATTTAGCTGTAGCACTTGCTATGTATCGCGGCGATAGTTTCATTAAGTTGCCCCGCTACAGAGTAACCGTCAAAGAAAAGAAAGCTTGAGTGGCAGAGAAGGGCTGCGGCTGCACAGTTGGCAAGACTCGTCGTGGCGGTGCATTGACGGCACTTTTTAACATTTATGTTCACGCACTCTTTACATCGGCCTTGCCCGTTCGTGATAGCGATGCCCTTTGCCTTTATCTTCATGATGTAGTTTCCATGTTTTGAGCGCACCTTCGGGGCCTCCTCGCCGAGTACGGGAAGCATGCCTCGCCGCGAGCTCGGCCAGGCAATGATCAGTCGGCAGTGGCCCCCGAATGCATGCTCGCTGAAACGCTGCCACCGGGACATCGGCCTTTGCGGTCCATGACATATGGATCATTGCATTGTTTACCAGTGCTTCACTAACTCATAACTTTACTATGAGTGGCGTCTAGAGCCGCTGGTCAAATAATTGCGGGATTCCAGTTACGCCTTGAACCGCATATTGAAATTTGTTCTTCCGACACAATAGCCTTTCGCATCAAAACTTTGTCGGTGGCATATTGGAACTTTCTGCTCGTAGCACACTTTGCCAACGCCGAAATATCCCGTACGTGCTGGTTGAACGTCGTCATCGTAAGTTTGGCACAGTTTTTCAAGTTCACATGCCAAAAACCAGGTAGTTTTGTAGAAAATATGGTGCACATCAGTGCATGTCCGGGCAATTTGTGGCATCCTATGCCTTGGCAAGTGCTTTCATGTGGTGGGAAGTCAACCACCAGCATGGTGCGGGGCCCCCGTTTGTATGCCGTCTGATAAGCAAATTAGTTGCTTTGTTTTATATGAACCACAGGCAACCCAAGGAGTTGTGGCTACTTTTCGGTACAGTGCAGTCAAACGCACTGAAACGAAACTGTGTGCATGGGCCTTTACGCTGCTGCACTTCCATTATGGACCTGCAGTTTGTACTTTCTTTCGTTCTCGTTCCCACTCGGCTTTGACGTCAGCAGATCATAGATGAAGGTTGCTCAAACGAAAAAAGCGAGACGAATAGTTAGGTGTCTTGGCTGAATGTGCCTTAAGCAACTTCGACAAAAGGCAGCAAGAAGGGAGATGATTGTAAGGATTGCAAAGGAAAAAAAAGCTTTGATGCTGACTGCATGCCACGTCGGCGGTGACATCGCACACGCCTGTACAAATGCAATGGTGCGCAAGGCAAACATTTTTTTGCGGGTGCGGTCCTTACACGTGTTTATACAGTAATGACTTTCACTTTTACTTAGCTGAGTGTGTAAAAGTCGTTGCATTTTTTTATGACGCCATCATTTCTTTAGTTTTGCATGCTGCTAAATGAAATACATAATGCAGTGGAATTTTTTTGCATACTTGGAACCAAAAAGACATTGAAGAGAACTAACCCCAAAAAATTGTTTATTGTATTTACAACGTAAAGCTGGAACGGCAGTGCTTCTTTGCCAAACTGAAGGCCCCTCCTCCCCTTTAAGGGCCTTGTTGTAGGGCCTGCCCAAGTAACGTGAAAATTTTTTCTCCCTGTTCAATATAAAAGTTAGCTGCCTTTTTCATAATTTCGGCAGCCTCGTAGGCTGCCCTTGCTGCCTTCCTGCCAGTTTGGCAAGGAGGCACTGCCGTTCTAACTTTATGTTCTCTTCTTGCTGTGCCAGGATGTCCCTGTAATATTCTTTGTCCGCAGCCCGTGTGCCGGCTGCCGAGCCTGCGGGCGGTGTCCTGGGCCTCCAAACCGGTCGTGGACGAGGTGGTCCCCGCCGGCCCCGGCCCAATGGTGCCGGTCGCCCTTCGGCAGCAGCTGCTGCTGCCTCAGGCGGTCCCCCTGCCACAGGAGGAGGCCCCTCCCGACGTAGCAGCGCAGCTGCTGCACCAGGCTCCACGGGCGCCTCCTCCTCGTCCAGCGGCCAGTCCGGAGGCTCGTAGTCCTGTGTGTCGTCGTCGTCCGGCACTTCGAGGAAGGCGACCCCGGGGTCCACGTCAATTTCATAGGAGAGGACCCGGTCCTCTCCTACCACCTCATTGGTGGTTGGCTGCAGGCTGACTGGGGCTGTGCTGGCCCTAAGGAAAATACACAAGAATGTCAGTCTTGTCACCCTTGTACATAATTTGAGAACACTCTTATTTGTATTTCATTCATGCTTTTTGTGTGCTTGTGGATCAAGCTCGACTCCTCAGCTCTCGGCCATTGCTGCTATTAGTTGTGAAAGTATGTGGGCTTTAGTAGAGCCAGTCTACAGTGTGAAGGTCAAGCCCGATCTTGGTTGTTGCGGCTATTAGTTGTGAAAGCAGCTGGCTTCATGCAGATCCAGTGTGCAGTGTTGATGCCGGCCACATATTTCTGGTTGCTTGGCCCTACAATTCTTTTTTATGTCAAAAAGACTACCATGCTGAGTAGCAGATGTGCTCAGGGTGATTCCAAATTTAGTGGTTGTGTCTACTGGTCGGTGCTTAATAAATTGTACTCTCTGTACACCATATTTGAACTGACTGCTCAGGATTACTTCTGATTTCTTTTATTTATCAATACTGTTCACCCTTTCAGGGTGGTTTTATTCCAGAAAAGACATTCCTCATGGTATGCAATGTGCATGTTAGAAGTGTTGCAAAAGCTTGTTGTCTGCATGTGCTCAGCTGCAGCGAACTCGGCTGTGACAGTGAATGCAACTACAGAATGAGTGAGATTTGAGAGCACTAATCTCGCACAAATATGTTTACGTATGTAGCAGACTGTCTCAGCTTTGTGCCTTCATTCAATTGACTTGCCATCTCAATACAACGAACCTGAAGCAAACGAGGTCCAAGCGTTGTGTTTGTGACCTTTGGGTCTACGTAGCTGTAGAGTTTTCAAGATAAAACAATATATTTGTTTTGCTGCTTGTCATAGTTCGGCTTGACTTCATAAACGTCTAGCCTGTTTACGGTAGTCTTGCGATAATTCAAACTCTGATATTATACTTCTGGTTAATTCAAACGAATTCCATAAGTTTGGTTGTCCCGCTATGTTTTTAGTGTATTCATAAGCCACTTAAACCGAATGTCGTTGTCCTGTAATTTATATTTTTTGTTCTTGCAGCCCTTTTGTTTAGTGCACTTTCCGAGCACCAGTGCACTGCAGAGGGAACACCCATGGAGCTGTTGCTTCTCCGCAATGCACCGGTGCTCGGTGATAAGCGCACTCAACGGGGCTCATGCGGAAATTTCCACAGCAACTTGCACAGACGCTGTGATGTGGCAACATGGCATACACCGAGCACCGGTGCATTGCGGAGAAGCAACAGGTCCATGGGTGTTCCCTCTGCAGTGCACCGGTGCTCGGAAAAAAGTGCACTAAACAAAAGGGCTGCAAGAACAAAAAATATGAATTGCAGGACAACGACATTGAATTTAAGTGGCATAGGCATAGCATGGGCACGTCACAACGTCCGCACAAGTTGCTATGAAAACTGTGGTGCAGTGTCCGTTTTCATTGGTCACGTGTCCCCCGTTTAATAGTTCACACTAGACAACTTCTTGACCTGATGGAACAAACTGAATTTTGTTTTGAGTTGTCATGTGCTGTTTGAACAGCCCACAACAATGAACATTTTTGAGGGATAAATAAACTTGTCTTACATTTCACGAATGTTTCATGTGTAGCATGCCTGGTTATGATCAGTAGGCCTATGTAAAGGAGAGCATGAAATATCTTCTGTGCACGTGAAGCCATTCATAAGGCAAATCATATTTTTATCTTGCATCATTATTTAGATAAATTTCTGATAAATCAAACAAAATTCATGGCTTCCTGGAGTTTGAAATCATGAGAGTATAATGTATTTTGCAATGGTGGTGTAGTAGAAACACAATCACCTTTGTCTTGTTCACATTGCATGACACCTTTTTAAGACGTACCTTCTACCGTTTCAGCAGTGTACCAGCCTAAGTCTGCTATCATTTTTCTTTCCCAAACCTTCAAAACTCGGCCAACGGCGCTTGCGATGTTCAGAAGACTGCGTCGTCCTCCCTTTGTACATGTCGGCTCATAATCACCATCATTTTAATCTTGCATCTCACAAGATTAGGTCGTGATCTTACATCATCACATAATCACCATCACTAGATGTGGCATTGCGGGCATACCTTGCACGGGCTGCTGCCTTTCTGCAGTGCCGTGGCTCTTCTGATCCAATAATTACTATAATTATTATTTATATAATTTTTATTATCTTCATTGATGAGCGCAGTGGCCTTTCATTGACATGCCTAGCTCGACTTTAACTTCAAGTTACATGGTTCAAAGTTTTAGAGTTCTTGGATGTGCACGGTTCTTTCTTGCTCTGGAGAGAACACACCAGAATGTTTCTTTGAGTGGCCCAGTATTTAGTACTTGCGAACCCCAGATATGATTACCAATACAATATTAGCTTTGCTAGTAGAACCCCCAATCGTGTGAATCTCAAAAAGCTGGACTTCGTACAAATAGCAGTAACATGACAGCTCACTCGTCGGTGTCAATGCCTCCTTCGATACCCAGAAGGTTGGGGCTTGTGAAACCGATGACCGCCAGCACAGCTTCAGCCAGCGGTGTTAGTCTGTACTCGTTGCGCCCTGCGCCTGTGGAAGACAAGGTTCACTTTATATTTTGTTTGGGCATTAAATTTTGTCTGATTGCAGCAAGCACATTCATTGTTTTGATTTGATTGTATTAATAGCTTGATATCTTAATTGCTTCTATAATTCAGCCAAGAAAATGAGAAAGTGAAAAAAACTTCTTTAGCACACAGAATGTGTGCTGCATTTTTATGTGCAGTAAAAACATATGTATAGTAAACTCACCGGTCGTGGAGTCTGCCTTCTTCGAGAGGGCCAGTTCAGCGCGGCTGCGAGATTTGAGGTTTTGCCACTGTTTTTTTATTTGCGGCACAGTGCGAAGCGTCGATGGATGCCGCGAATTCATCACGGATGCGATCTCCTGCCATGATTTTCTTTTAGCAGCTTTTGTAATAGTGTTGTTAAATTTGTTCTTAATTATACGTTTGCGTTTCTCGATTTCGTAAACCAATTGAAACTTTTCATCTTCGGACCAATTCGATTTCTTTACCTTGGGAGGCATCCGTGATGGACCGGCGACATCCATGTCTGCGTGCAGCAAACGCAGACGGTCGTCTGCTAACTTAATGATCGAAACATATATCAACTTTTATAGCAAATGCTTCCAAGAAAATACGTCCAGCGCAATTTTTTTTCTTTAAAAATTAGGCATCTAAGGACACGCAGGCATTTCTGTAGACAACTTTATTCGGCGTACGCACTGGACGTCGACGACGGTGGTGACAGACGATCGCGATACGAAGCAATATGACAGCGTTGGTGCGCACTAAACTCTACCCAAAACCGCGCATCGCTGACTCTTTCTTTTTTTTCTTCTATTTTGCACGGAACCACGGTATGTACGAGACATGTGCCGCAGTTTTGCGACTGTCGTCGTTTCTCTTTGCCCAAACCGATCGCAGCGTAGCAGAAGCAGACAATCTCTCGCTTGCCGCCTCGCGCCGCCGGCGCTTTCTTATTGGACAGGAGGTCACATCTCGTCACTTCCACGTCCGGAATGTTCGGCCGTGTTCCAAAATTTACTCGGTCTCACTCTAGGGTAAAGGTTTCGTACCTTTGCGTTCGAAAACCTACCCGCGTCTAGCATTACTTGATTTGTGTTGTCACGTGACATAATCCGCGAGGGTAACTCGGATCCATTCGAGTAGATTTGGAACGCACCCTTTGTTTTCTCCGGTATTTCTTCAGTTTTCCCTAGATTCCCTCTCTAGGTACTGCTCACTCCGTTCTTGGCGGTCTTGGTGCCAGTCTCAAGTCCGGACTAAGGCTAAGACCGCGCCGGAGACCGTGCTGGATCCGTCCTGGTCTCAGTCACGGTCTCAGCCGAGACCGCCAGGCGCCTGAGTCAAGACTTGAGCCAAGACTTGAGTCAAAACTTTCTACCAAGCGGCCCCAGGTGTCCCGAATGGTCGCCGGGTTTCCAACAAACGCGGAAGGGTTACGGTGCAAAGACGCCTTGCGGCTGGCGAACGCCTTCGGGACCAGCCGAGTCCTCTACTCGACTCCTTGCCTCTACCTGCGCAAGTTTGACGAGACCGCGCTTGAGGTGCTTCTCAAAAAGACGTACAAGCGTGCCCTCGATCGCCCGATGAACACGTCCAACCAGCGCCTCATGGGCCTCGGGGTGGTAAACACTTTCGCGGAGCTCCAGGAGGCCCACTTGACCAATCAATATACAAGACTTTCAAAGACGCCGTCGGGATGTCACCTATTAGCCCGACTACACATCCATTCCCTAACACTGACAGAAGAGCGCGTACGCACCGCCGAAGTCTGAAAATACGCCCTGCACGTGCGCCCCCTTCCAGCCAACATGACACGTGACGACCACAGTGGCAGGCGCCTTGCGCGGGCGGCGGCACAGGCCCGCCACTATGGGTCGAAACCCGGAATCTTCTATGTGGACGCATCCGGCCCTCACCATGGGGGTGGTACACTGCTGCAGTCGTCCACCAAAACGTCCTGGTGAACGGCCTAACGTTCAGAGCTCAAAAGGTAACACATGCCGAGGAGATCACCATCTCTCTAGCGGCCGCAGACCAGGACTCGCGAGTCATCATCACCGACTCCAGAGGCGCCTGCAGAAATATTGAACAGGGGTACATTCCTCTCGTTGCGTATCGCATCCTTAAAGATAGCGACTACTTCGGGGCCCCCGCGTCTCGAACAATCGTCTGGGCTCCTGCTCACATGGGCCTCGAAGGCAACGAAACGGCAGACGCCGCCGCCCGCGCGCTCACTCTCCGGGCAACGCCTTCAGACCCTTCCGAAATGCATCCCAAACCAATGCAATCCGGCCCTCACTTTTCGAGAAATTACTCAACTGTACCAATCCGGCCACGCAATTTATCCTAAGCCCTGTAAGGGCCTTACAAAGGTGGAGGAACGCACACTCCTCCGTCTTTACACCAAAACCCTGCTGTGCCCGGCAGTTTTAAAACACTTTGATCCTGCTTATACAGGAAAAGGCCCGCACTGTGCGTAGAAGTCTTCGGACATCTTCCACATGGTGTGGGCATGCCAATCAACCCCGAACCTTGTCCAAAAACCCAACCCTACCCGGGAGGACTGGGAGGCAGCCCTGCTCGACTGCTCCGACCTGGCGAGCCAGAAGGGCCTGTTTGACCGAGCCCGAGCCGCGGCGGTCGCCAATGGGCTGCTGTATTGAGGAGTCCGCCTAGTGTTTGTGAGAGGTGGCCCCCTCCGGGCCACCTCAAACTACCTCCCTCATGATACACCTTTATTAAAGTTTTTCAGACAGACAGACAGACGTAGAGCAGCAGCAGTGGTTCCTTAGAGTCATAGAGCCGTCTTTGTATAACCACATTTCAGAATATTTTCTTTTCCTAGTCAATCGCAAAGAGGTTCCTCACCTGACACGAAGTGCAGTCCACAAACCCTCAGTTGGAGTAAGAAGCTTTTTGTCAAGATCATAGACTTAATGTAATAATGTAGAGCGAAAGGTCCCATGCACTCGACCGCTTCGGAATGGCGGGGCTTAGAAGCGGACATCGGCGGTCCCAGTTGCCGGTCCCGATGAGCCCATATCGCTGCAGACGCCTTAATATGCACAAAGAAGCAGTAAAACATCACCTGTGAGGTCTGTACCCTGTCATTTTTTCTTTTACCTTGAAGGAAAACACCGGAATCGCGCATTGACAAAATTAAATAAAGCTGACAAGCGCTCCAGCTACTTCAACATGCCGCGGCAGAACGAACACGCCTAACCCCTCGCCTGCTTTCTTTCTCTGCTCTTTTGTCGCTTTCTTTCTCGTTCTTTTATCTCGGGAACGGAGATGTCAGCGCCCAGGATTTGCCACGTTCTACTTCCGTCTTTACCCGCCTGGTCGAGATTGAGCCGGCATATCTGTCAGAGCCATTCCTAAGGCCGGCGAACCGATTGCTCGAGCGTCGCCTTGTCCTGGTTCCTAATGATTTCCGTAATTCTAGAGAAACCAATAGTGCTGGCCGTTGCTCCGTTGTCGACGACTTTTATGGATGGAAAAATTATTTACGCCGCAACTGACCATTCTAAAACTCGAGTGAGCGGGAAAAGAACTTGCCCAAGACACTTAAACCCGCTGACGTGTAGGACTGCGAAAGCATTCTTACACACAGCGCATTTTTACAAGCAGCATGCCCCGTCTTCCTTTCGTACACGGCGCTCCGGCGGTGACATCACGCTCCCCCACTGCGCAGGCGTGGCGAACCCCGCCGGCCTCACGACGGCTTCCGTGACAAAGCATCTGCGTTGCTGTGCTTTTCTTTGTGTTTTATGTCTGAGGCGCGTGCTTGATGACGTATTTTTGGGACCATCTTTTGGGAACAACGCCGACGGCTTTTCGCGTAATGGGACAAATAAAGCTTTCGTCTTAAAACTACAGTGCGAACACGGCCCCAAAGCACACAAAACAAGGCATTGCTGCGACGAATGCTTCCAACATGGATTCCGGCGAATTCCGGTGAGATTTACAAACCGGTAGTTGTGTGGCATCATGGTCTCGTGCAAGAACCCTATATTCGCGGGCAACATTATGTGGCATTTGCGAGGAAATGAAATGTGCGCGAGCAAAGCTTCGATCGGCGCTAAGGATACGCGAGTGCCCGTGCACTCATACCTTTGATTCAATAGCCACAGAAAGTTGTCCCCGAGTGTAGAACGCCCGGCGCCTCTTCGTGGCGTGTGCGCTCGGTGGCGCTCGCTACACTATCAGCCTTATCAGTCTAACGCGCTGGATGAATTTTGAATTTCATAAACAATTACCGCCAAACTGGTACATGCTGAGACGCACTTGAGCCGAAAATGGCGGAGCGCCGCCGCCAATCAAGTTTGTCGCGGTGGCGCGGTGGCGCGGCGCCGGCATCTACAGTAGACCAATAGGAGCGTGCTCGTAAACGGCGGCGCGTCACCGGCAGCCGCTAAAGCCCCTTGATAAAGTCGTTTCTCGAACATATCGAGGGTCTTTAGCAACCACAGCAGAGAAATATGAGCGTACACGTCTGGATGTGGAAGGCGCCTTGAGTCGAAAATGGCGACGCGTTGCCGGCAAGCAATCGCGGCACGATCAAACGATGGCGGCATTTGGATCAGTCAGGATTGTCATCGTTTTATATCAGCTCGCCCAATGGAGATAAGCTGCGGAAATGGTGGTACTTTGGATGCAGATTACCTGCGGTGGAAAGAAATTCTGTCGGTATTTTCTTTATGGTAAACATAAATTGAGTGACCGCAGAATGAATAAAACAAACTCGGAGACGAAGAACATTTCTTTCATAGAAGAAATGTTCGTCGTCCTTCTTTAGAAGTTTGTTTTATTCTTTCTGTGGTCAGTGAATTTTACCAACACGCGCTTTCCAGTTCATTTAAATATAAAGTTTGCGCAAAAGTCGGCGCAAAATCAGCATTGCTCGAAAATGGTCGTGGCGTCCGAAAAAGCCCGTGGCGTCGCTCTGTGGTACCGCCTCCGCTTCGCAAGCAGCGGACCCGGGTTCGATCCTCGCGGGCAGCGGGCGATCTTTTTCATGGATTTGGCAACATCGACGACGGAAACCCTACGCCTTACTACGCCAGCTACAACGCGATGACAGCGACAACAGCTACAACATCAACAACGGACGTCATTTCCAGTGGTGCGATGAGCCCATAACAACTTCCGCTGTCAAAAGAAAAAGAAAGAAAAAAACGTTTTTTTTATCATGTTTTGAGATGTTGCGTACGAGCGCACTTGTGCTGCAGTAGACAGCTCTTCGTCTGCAGTAACTTATCCTCGTTCGTCCTGAAACTTCGCTTACTGCGTCCAAGTATAAAGTGCTAGCACGTGTTCCTCTCCGTATTGATTACATAGGACATCCGCTAGGGGTGTTGTTTCTCGGCATAGTGCGGCACCCGCAAGTTTGGCAAAATGAACGACGACTATTCGCGGAGTTCCCGCTGCGCTACCTTGTTCCTGACAACGTCTCTCTTTTCGTTTGGTGTTGTTGTTTCATTCCCGCCCAAGCGAGGAGTACGACGCTGTTCGCCGAAGTTCGAGGAAAAAGGTTATTGAAAACGGAGACTCTGTGTGGTGCCTGGCTTTTGCTCCTTTTCTTCCTGAACAATCTTTTTTTTTTCTTGTGTGTGTGTGTGTGTGTGTGTGTGTGTTTTGCGTGCGTGTGCGTGTGTGTGTGGTGTTTGTCGTTCGTTGCGCTAGTCTTTGCGCGCCACGATGGAAATCAAACTTCCCTATAGCCGCGCGAACTTTAGGAGAGCAGAAACTTCTTAGCGAAGGGTGGCGAATAGTGATGCACAGCTGTCGCCCCTGGAGCGAAACGCAGCTGACCGGAGGGCGGATGTTGTGCTTCTTTTCTCGTTGTTGCTATTTGATGTTGTATGCGATCAAAAGGCGAAATGCGGGGTCGGGAATAGGGGACACACGAAACATGTATAGCAGGAAAAAAAAAAAGAGCGATTGAAATCTTTTTGGTTTTTGACTTTTGAAAACTTCAGCATGCTTCAATTCTTTTTTTCTTAGTTACAGAACCGATCTTTCTATTCAAGGATATTTATGTTCGGCCGGGGTCACACTGTTCATAGCTCACATAAAGACAGTCTGCAGACACGAGTCACCGCAATGTTCATGGTTCGAATGCCGCGTGCCAAGGTTTCTCCTTAAACTCATTGCAATGCGGTATTCGAGACACTGATCTCGCGGGGACTCGGGTTCGAATCTGTATGCAGACTGCATTTTGGCTGCTGTACAACGACTGCGGTGATGATAATAGTAGAACTCTAAAAATGCCTGGAGCTCAGGACGCTTTTTCTACTTTGCCAACCCCAGCGCGTGGCTATGATTAACGTTGGGGGCATAAGATAGGCACCAGGCCACGTGGCCGCTTGTTCTGGCTGCGAGTTCAAGGAATAAACTATGCTCATATTCCTCAAATAATTTTAACGTCTACGATTGCCTACAAAAAAGCAATCTAAGGCAAGATTATTCAGTTATTGACGTTAGGGAGTGATTCTAAGTAGAACTTAGCAAAAGTAGAAAATTCGTTTCGTGGGGCGGTACAACAATTTTTGTACTTTCATCGAATACCGCTTAGAACGAATTTCTCACGTTTATGACGAATGGAATGTGGGTTCGTTTTTTCCCCATGCAATAAACGTCGCAGAAAAAAAAAAAGCCAGAACAAGCCAGAACAAGCGGCCACGTAATCTGGAGGCGACTATGTGCAGCTAACGTTGATCATAGCCAGGTGCTGAGGTTGGCAAAGCACAAGACACGAGCCGAGTTCCAGACATTGTTAGGGTTCGGCTATTGGCTTCGTTGCCGCGATTGAATTTGAATTTGAATTTGAATTTATTTATCTCTCAACATTACATTGTGAGATGGGACGCAAGGGAAAAAGCTGCGTGGTGCAGCTTGAGGGCCCCCTGCGCCCCTACACACGACAGCAGTGGGCAGGAACAGAAGAACATTTCCAATAAAAGTACACTGACACATTCAACGTAATGGGGCACTATACATATTTCAGTGAAAGGAACAGTTACACAATTCTTACACAAAATGTAGATCTAACAGATGAAGGACATCGATAAATTTTTTCTTGGGGGTTGTTTCTATAGAAATATTATTATGCAAAAGAATGTTGAGATAAAGCGGTAAGTTATAACATAATGATTGGGCGCGATAAGATGTGCGGCAAAATGGCAATGACCAAGCAATGTTGTGACGTATGTTATATGCGGGTGTGTGACGATTGAGTTTAAACATACTTAACAGGACATCATTGTTAGTCGCGACAGCACTCTTATACATACACAACAATTTGAAAGCATAAAGAGAGGTTGACTTAATAATACTGAACTTGAAAAAATATTGTTCGGTATGCGTGCACCATGAAACATTCGCAATCAGCCTTACTGCCCTTTTTTGCGCAAGAAGTAATTTGAGTTTGTTTTGTTTTGTGGTTGTTCCCCAGATGATATGACAGTAAGTAATAATAGGTAGTAAAAAGGCATTATAAATGAGGATTTTAACACTTGTCGGAAGCGAGTATCTATGGCGACACAGTACACCAATTATTTTGTTCATTTTCATGCGTGTATGTTGAATCTGTGCATCCCAGTTAAGCGTCTCGGAAAACACAACGCCTAAGCATTTCATCGTTGGTACGATATTGATCTTGCTTTGTCCTAGTAGAAGATGGATATCTTCAGATATTACTTTATTCTTCGTTCGAAATATTATAGCTTTAGTTTTGTTAGTATTAACCTTCAAGTGATTTTTTTCGGACCATTGGTGCAAGTATGAAAGGAATCGATTGCCACATGCAGACAACTCGCCAACCGTTTTTCCTGTTACAAGCATTGTAAGATCATCAGCATAGGCAATAATATTTACTGAAAGGGGAGCATAAAAAATATCATTAACATATATCAAAAATAACAGAGGGCCTAAAATACTACCTTGCGGTACACCAGATGACAGTTTCTTTAGCTCTGATGAGAAGTAATTATGTGATACCATCTGATTACGGTGCATTAGGTAGGAGTGAAGAAGTGATAAACTTACGCCCCTGATCCCATAATGATTAAGTTTATATATTAGCACGTTATGGTTGAGTAAGTCGAATGCTTTAGAGAAGTCTACATATATACCAAGCACTAAATGTTTTTCTTCAAATGCGTTGATTATTATTTCTTTTTGCTGACCGAGTGCCATTTCCGCGGATCGATTTCGTCGGAAACCAAACTGGTTGTCTGACAAGACAGCATGTTTGGTTAAAAAAGAGTTAATTCTATGATATATGATTTTTTCTAATCCTTTTGACAACACTGGAAGAATGGAAATTGGCCTGTAATTTGACAAATCGGAAGTAGGACCGCCTTTATGTATAACGACGACTTTTGCGACTTGCATTTGTTTTGGGAATACGCCAGTGGAAAATGAAAGGTTGTATATATGAGTTAACACTGGGGCCAATAGATCGATGACGTATATGAATGGCTTGATTTGAAACCCATCTTTATCTTTTGCTTTATTGTGCCTGAGACTTGTAAATGTGGCAATTACTTCGTTTTCTGACGTTGGGAATAGATATAGGGACTCTCGGACACCTGGTGCCTGGCATGTGTAGTCACCAGGCGTGTCAGGTGGGCTACATAGGTTCTTTGTGACGTCAATAAAAAACTGATTGAACTCATTACATAGCTCTTTTCCGGTAATTTCATAACCATCCTTTACTATTGACGTAACCGGTACCCTGGAGCTTAAGTTCAAGACTTGGTTTAATTGGCTCCACTGATCACGTGCACTTTTACCTGAGGTAAAAGAAAATAGATTGCAAAAGTATTCACGTTTTGCATTCTTCAGCTCTCGATTCAGCCGATTGCGGTATTTTTTATATGTACATAATTTCGCAGAATCTCGAGATTTGATAAATTTCGCATACAGTTTATCCTTTGCTTTTATTTTTCTGACGAGCTCGGGCGTGATCCACGGTTTTTTATTTTTGCGTTTACGATAGCATATAATGGGAAAGCATTTTGCATAAGCTGATTTCACTTTTAGCATTAGAGCATCATATGCGCTGTCAGCGTCTTGTAGGGATAGCACGTCATCCCAACTGATGGCACGTATCGCGGTTCGAAAGTGCTCGAGGGTATTAATATTAACGCGCTGATAAAACGTGGGACCTAATTCAGAACTATGATAAAATGGCGATACGGTGATGAAGGAAAACACGGGGAGGTGATCACTTACGTCGGATAGAACCGTGCCTGCGTTTGAGCCATATTTCGTCGCGTTAGTTATGACAAGATCTAGAGTTGTCGCTGTTGAAGGCGTGATACGAGTTGGTACTTCGATAAGGTTAATAAACCCATAAGAATCCAGCAAAGTCATGAATTCTATTTGCGCTGCACTCACGCATTGCATGTCGATGTTCATGTCTCCGGACAAGTAAAGGATTTGTTGATTGATTGACACATGATCCAAGAGAGCCTCAAGGGCGCCAAAAAATCTGTCTAGGTTTCCATCTGGAGGCCTGTACAATACGGTGAACAAATCGTTGTTACCCTCTACAGTCAACATTTCATAATCTGAAGAGATACAAGTAAGACTGTCATTAACCGTGACAGTGCGTGAATTAAGGATTTGAATTGAAACACCTCCCCCTCTTCGGTTGGTTCTGTTAATGTAAAAATGTGAGTAGTCATTGAAAACCAAATAGTTTGATTCATCATTATACCAGGTTTCACTGAACATGATAACATCAAAGCGAGTTTCGAAAGAATGAAAGAGTAATTGTATTTCGTCCACCTTGTTGTTTACCGAACGACAGTTTATGTGCAAAATGCTAAGAGCATTTTTATTAGCGAAGTCGCTAACGGCCGTTGGGGATAAAAGTTCGTGACAGTTCATAATAATAAAAAGAAAAAATGTTATGTCTTCAGGTCATTTTAGATAGGTCAGCGGCACCTGAGATCTTCAATACTGCATTGTTTTCAGATTTTTTAGCGTAAATTTGTCCACCGCGAACCCACACAAATTTCCAGTTAACCTCGCGTTTTTTGCTGATGGTCTGTGCGAGAAGACGTTTCCTTTCTGGGCAGAGGTGTTCATTGACATAAATAGGCGCCGATGTCGTGAAACCGAGTTGATCACACGACAATCTTTTTTCCTAGATTTTGCAAGCACGGCGTCTCGTTTATGGCGATGAACAAACTGCACAATGGTGTTTTTGATCGTTGGATTACCTGGGACAGGTGTTCTGTGACACACGTCAATATCAGAGGCTGAAATAGGTTCACCAACACTGTCCCCAAGCTTTTCCATGATCTCCAGCAAGTTCTCCCCAGCGTTCACAGGAATCCCTTTGATCTCCAGGTTGACATTCCGTGAATACTGTTCACAGTCTACAAGTCGTGACTCATGCGCTTTCGCCTGAGTGGACAAGGTATTGCACATTTCAATCAAGTTCGCATTTTCTGTTCGAAGATGCTTATTTTCGTCTTGCACAGCCTTCAGACACGGGTCGCATCCCGAATGCTTGTCTATTGATTATCACGAGCCCAAATCGAGTGCTCACGCAGAGCTCGGGTCCAATCTATGAGCCGCATTCAAATACCGACACTGGGGGATACGGCGACCCCCACGCTACGTCATCGAGTTTTGCGAAGAGAAGATTGAAAGAAAACGTTCGCTCTTCTCCTTGAAATTACACCGCAACAAAGAGGTTTCTTGTTAAATGGCGTTGCGTGCGAGTATTTTTGGGACCCACTAGTGCCAGTAAGCTCGTGTAAGCTGAAAAACAAAACAAAAACATTCCAATTGAATATTGTTGTACCGCCCCTTTAAGATACCCACCAAAAACAAGACTTTAAGTGGGCGTCTTAGAATCTATACGGTTATATATTAATTTACTAACGTTCCGTGTGTCTTGTGTCTATTTGTTTTTTACGTTTGGGGGCATTTAATTGTTCTGCAGAATCACTGTTTTTGTATATTACGAAGTTTATAAACTCCTCTCGTATATTAGCACTAGAGAATTCTTTCACGGTGTTTAATTTGGGAAGAGAAAGTCGAAACGCCGAAACGAAAGCTTAAATGATGCTTAATGTTGCCCAACCGCCCCCCCCCCCCCCGTCAAGCGCGGTTCATAAATGCGATGAGCGCGATCCGGGAACGAGGTGCATTGTCACTGCAAGACCGGACATTTTTTGGCGACCTCATGTTAAAGCGTCGGTCTATTGGACAATTAAATGTTTTAAGCCCTTTTTGTATATCTCGACAATAAAGAGTTAAGTATATCGTGTAAGGTAAAGTGCGAATTAAGAAAAATGACAATACCGTGGGGTAGGTTAAAGCATGGCTTGAATCCTCTCACTTTCATTCATTTATGAGTTTTCTACTTTCAGCTGTTTGAACATTCTAACGGGGTGCCACCCTCAAGTTCCGCTATGGAAGGAGGGTCTTTAAGTAAATATTAATAAAATAAAGAAACAGAAAGAGATGCAGCCTATTGAAGGATAACGTTAATGAAGGTCATCCGCTCTTGTTAATTAATGAAGGCAGCGTTTAAGTGTTTCTCAGAGCCGACGACGATCAAGACTGCTGAAATTAGGGGAAGTTGGTACCGATTCATATTCTTAAAAAGCACAAAAAGAAAAAAACGACGAAGACAAGCTAGAAGAAGACTATACGGAGAGCAAGTCTTCCAAAGGACGTCGTGCGCGTCGGCACGCGAGGAAAGAGCACGCCAATCAGATGTCAACACAGAGAAGTCGCAGGGAACGCGTGATGACGAGCAGCCAATCTAGGACCTTGATTGGTTGAGGTCGGGGGGGGGGCAAACACACGTGGGAGCGTTTGGGGGTAAACAAACAAACAAACCAGGTGCGCAAGGACTGGACGAACTTGCAGGCCGTATAGACCTTTTCTGCAGGTGCGCCGCCATCTTGAATTGACGTCACTTCCAGTATGGGCGAAGACATTGTTTTGCCTTTGCCACGCCAATAGAGGGCATTTAGGATATAAGCGTAACCGTCACACTTTCTCGTTTTGCCTCCCCTTTATTTTTTTACTATTTGCAGGTTGAAACGTTGGATTATTTTTCGTCGCCCATACCGGATACGCCTATAAGGTGGCTGGAGACGAGAGTACACAGAAAAGGTCTATAGACGCAGACACAGAGAGGTGTCACCTTCATGTAAGTCGTTGACACTGAATTAGGTGACATATAAGTTCTGTAAGTTGCAACTTCGTGACTTACCGGATATTGTCCGGTGATTCTGGCCTGTGGATGTGCTTGATCATCGTGTACCGTGCGACCGATGCCGGGGGCCGGATGATTTTCATGTGCTTGTGGTTGATTCTGTGGCAAACCGTGTTACCGGAGCCGTTAGCACTTGACCCTTTGTTTATCAACCTGATCTGCACAAATCCACGATAACCGCACGAGCGTTCTTTACATTTTTGTTAGTCTCATTGAAAGGCACGCGGGATGCGCAAGCTGTATCGCTTCATAATAAAACTCGTTTCCGCTATAACACGAAATAGAATTGAATAGATTGTTTGAGAAAAATGCGTACCGTACATATCTAGAAAAGCATCCCGTATTAAGGCAGACCCTTCTTTGAAACTTATATATCACCATATGTAATAACTTTAAAGTGTAAGCGGTAATAAAGCACTCTCGTGACTCTGCAGAGCATCGTCCATTTCAGGTATGTACAAAGTTAGCGCAAGTTTGTTGGCAGTGCATCATTCGTCTTCACACTGCTGCCGGGTTATCATATTCTGGCAATATGAAAACAGACGTTTTGTTTTTCAAACATGTTCAACACCAACCAGCTCGCCTGCTTCCTTACTCTTTTTACAGGCTAAAACAGCAAGAAAAAGAAAGCAATCTCATCAAATACTTTACAATACATTCCACTCCCGTCATTTGAATTATGCAGCACGCCTACAGTGCCAAATATCCTGGCCTAGTGGTGTGGACACTCGTGTACGACAGAACGGATGTGCGTCACTTTGTCCACACTGTCGGAGTAGTCTTGCGGGTTCGCTCAGAGAGCGCCGTTGAGTCACCGGCGCTCAGAGAGTCGCCGGCGTAATGCGTAGCCGCCGGCGTAACGCGTAGCCGTCGACGTACCTAGATTACGGGTTCGCTTAGAGAGCAGAGACAATTGTCTCTACTGGCACTCGAGTGTCCACGATGATATATCCACATCCCAATAGACCGATCTCACTAAGTGTTCGGCGCATGCGTGACGCCGCCATAACTTTAGTTCACGGGAGGCAGACGGCAGTGCACGCGAGGGCTCGTGCCGTCTCATGCTCCACTCGCGCAGAGCTCCAGCGAGGTAGTCGCACGTGCCCAAAGACTAAAGTTCCCTCGATGCATTGCGGCAGCGGTGGCGTAGTCAAACTGGCTGGTGAGATCGGCCTATTCAAAGGAAAAAAACAAAAACCGAAGGTGCGGTGCGTTCAGCTCTTCGACTACGCAAAGCCTGTTCCTGCCAAAGCCACTGGAGTTTCGCAGAGTAAGAACTGGCGACCACAGCTGCGTGCGCGACTGCCGAGCGCGTGCGGACTGCGAGCCTCCAAAGTCCTTTTGACACGTGTACTCCGCACCATCCATATTACCGGTCGTATCAACCTAGTAATGCGAGCTCGTTCTGAGCATGCGCTCTAAACACCGCCCTCAAATATGGCGTCAGGTGATCGCCCCGTGTACTCCGTTTCACTTTTAAGTGCGAGCGTGGCAGAAGCTACAAAAGCGAGACTCCGGCTTTCAGCGCCCGTGCCAAGCGCTCGTGCACGTGCTTGGCACGGGCCAACGTTACTAGAACCACTCAGTTGGGAAACTGCCATAGAGACTGCTCTGAAAAAGTGGCACCGATCCGTCCACGAGAACCGAGCTAATGGCGATCCCAACGCCACCATTTCTCCCGCAGAGGCAAGTTCAGGAACTGCACGTGACTTCCATTTTCGTTGCAACATGCCATTTTGGGGCCAGAACAGATACTGTGGAAGGGGCTTCGATGTACCGCCCCCGACTCCCAAGTGTACGCGCCGCGGATTACTGCCGTGGTTAATATGCGCCTAACTCAAGACGCGCTACCTGAAATCCCCGCTGAGGCGCGGTTGTATAAAAACAATATTAATTATACTGCAAAACCTTGCGAACTCAAGGTTTTGAAAACAACACGCGCCCCCATTTTGTATTCAACTCCAATGAAAGTTACCACAAAAAGTGTTTTTTCCGTTAGTTTTTACGCAAAAAGTTGCTTTCTAAAAGCTCAAGGCGACCACAGTTAAGACAAATGATACAGAGTGGCGCTGTTGTCGCATTTAGCTCGGTCTCGGTGGACGCCAGCGGCCCACGTTTCAACGGAGAGTTTCCCAACTGAGAGTTCTAGTAACGTTGGCACGGGCGCTGAAAGCCGGGCCGCATGCCGCGCCAGGGCCGCATGCTGGCCTCGCTCGCGCTGAAAGTGAAAGCGTAGTATAGACGCTTTGCAGCAGGTGTACATTGGCGCCGCCGTTACAGACCTTCAGTTTTGTTTCCTATCATTCAGTTCGCTTCACTTCACCATTACCACAGCAGGACATGTTATTGCCATTTTAGATTCTACTTCGTCCTTCTCCGCAGCACTGGCCCTTGAGGAGGCTTGTCAACACCCGCTTCACCGATTCGGCATTTCGATAAGACAAGGGAAGGTCAGCAATGGCGGCTGCAACCTGGCGCGTGCGCAAAGCGCCTATAATAAACAATCTGACCTGACACTTTTTTTAGACACGTAAGCATACACGTACATGAACCGACAAAGGGTACGGGTTCGCGTAGCCACTCACCTATAGGCCATATCGTCGTCCTCTCCGCCCCAGCCCCAGTAGAGATTGGAGAAGCCGTTGACTTTGAGGAAGTGTTCCCGCTTGATGGCGAACACGCCGCCCACCAGCATCTGGTACGGCAACCTGGCGGGAGATAATGCGTAACATGTTGACACGTTAGTCATGCAACCCTTTTTCCTCCCGTTACTCAGTGAAGTGTGCACGGTGCCATGTAGCGTGATATTAATCGGACGATAACGAGTAAAACCCGCTTTCGGATCTTAACCCCTTAACTGGGGAGTGCGTCTTTAGACGCACATAAATTTTGACCGCAGATTGAAGGGCGCGTCTATACGCGACTCCAGCGACCTATAGGGGGCGCCACCACCAAACAAACATGGCGGCTGAGTCCAGGTCGCGTCGGCTCGGCCGGGCCGCCTGAACGGGTGGCGCATTCAATTTAACAGATTTTATTTTGTTTAATGCCCAAATTTATAGGTATTTGAACTGAGACGGTTAAGTGTAGCCGGTGCACATAAACTTGCAGAGCATAGTTTTGTTTTCCCGGTGTTTTTTGTTCTTTTAGCGTCAAACTTTGGTTTCGGAGATTTCGTTCAAAACCGAAACTATGGGCTCCGGAGAGACGGTAATAGACTCTAATCAGTTTTGATCATCTAAGGAAAGCGGCGATGACTACAGAATTGTTCCACCGAGAGTAATTTTCAGCTAACTCGCATGCCTCGACCATGCGACTTATCTGTCCGCGAAATCGAGATTTTGTGCGTATCCGCGTTTAAGAAACAGCTCCAGTCGTCTGCTCGGTCAAGAACACAGGCTGCAGGAAAATTACGAAAATTAAGCAAGCGCTTCTTTAGCCAAGGAGCATGTTAACCCGCTGGCGCCCCACTATGCAGCTGATACTCGTATTTCAATTCAGGTTTTAGTAGCAATCGAGAAGTCATTTTGACGAGCGGGTTATGTATTATATTACGTACTATGTCCCACTAAAGCGATATTAGTATATCCTTCGGGTTGAAATATGAGCTTAGTTGACTAGCTATTAAGTGAACTACTGAATAAAAGTATATTTGACAGACAGAGAGATACTACTTAAACTCAGCCAAATGGTTGTAGCCGGTAGCACGGAGACGAATGCGGACAAACTGAAGTGAGTCTTCATCGGAGATTCACGCAGAACCTCTCTGCATTGAACTTGACTTCGAATCCTGAACGGAGAAAATGAGTATTATTTTGTGGCCGGTCAACCTGAGCAATGTAGACGTATATTGCTGCTGGCTTCGACGAGGGTATAATATAAGTATTGGAGGCGCGATAGATCATAATGCCGTGACAGCTTCTAACTTTGCGAGACGCGTCCCCCCCCCCACCCATTTTTTGAAAGCAGATAATTTCCCTCATTAATCGTATGCAGCGAGCAGGTTTTCCTGAATCAAGTAATTGCGAAATCAGCCCAACTCCTTTAGTGTTGTCCAGAGGCTTTTTCGGCGAAAAGCAGCCAAGATGAACAGCCAACGCACCGACCGGCCTGGGTGGCTCAAACTTGAAGCTAATTGAACACAACCAAACTCAAGAAAAGCAGCTATCGAACCTTCCCATTCACTTGACTGCAACATTGGTGTTCCCTCCAGTGAAACACCTCGTCTGTCGTCCTCAGTCCACTGTTCTACATCCTTATAAAGAAACCACTTATCAGTTACCAAGTAGTCCTCACTCTGAATGTGATTCGAGACAGACAAGAAATCAAAACGTTTTCCGTGATTCCTCCCCATCCAAGAAATCAAAAGCACGCGACCGTGTGTTGTGGAGTAAACGGGCTTTCAAACACGTGATGGAAGGAAACAATCTACTGAGGCTTCACCACACTAATGGAACACTCAGGCAAACTTAAGAAATTTTCGAACCTTCGTCAAATTACATTGTTCGCCACCGCGCCGACAACACGTGTCCGCGAAAGCCACCAGAGACGCGGAGGGGCGCAAAGCGACCTGGACCGGCTGGTTCCCGGTTTTCCCGCTTGGTGGCGTCCGTTTTGCTGGAGTCGCGAATAGACGCGCTGCACTTTCTTTGTTGTTGGGAAGCGAGTCTTTAAACGCTCACTCAATTTGGCGTGTGGGTAGAATACGCCATCTATCCTCCTGTATCGGAAACATTTTTAATTTTAAAAACGATGCATACATGGGAGCACAAAAAATGTTGAAGACTCCTGTATGACACCTTTGACTGTTTGTTTGGAAAATGGCGTCCAGCAAACGCCAGCGCGTCCCTTGACCGACGAAGAAATCGCTGAGCTGCTGCAAAATACTCGCAAGGACAGCGACTGCAATGTTGATTTCGATGGAATGCTTCCCGGGATCCGACATGAAAATTGAAGATGACACAGCGGAAGAATTGTTTAGGGAAACACCATCAACTTCGGGGTCTCTGCAACCTGGCAAGACGCCAGCACACTGAAAGATCGATTTCGGACTGTAGGAAGTGCCGGGGTGCACATCCAACTTGATATAAATAAATTTGTTTTAGTTTCAACTCTATTGTTATACCTTCGAGAACTAGAAACACTTAAAAAAATAGCTCCCCATTTTACAGATATTTTTGGTCACAAAAGGTCCCAGTTAATTAAGAATGGTATTCCAAGAATGATGAGGTTAGCGGGTGAAGCAAATTAGAGCACCTTGATGTGTTTGTACACGACCTACTGTAACACTGACCTGCCCATAGAAGAGTGTCACGCTATGACTGCGCAGCGGTCCGTAAATATATTTTTCTGATTCTGGCTTACCCACATATCAATCGAAGGCGCGCCAGGTGCGGCCTCATTATCTTGTTCGGACTTACTCTGAGTCGGCTTTCCTTGCGGGATCTCGTCAGTGGGCGCATTACAAATTCATCACTAGGGGGCGCCGGCTGCCTACATAGTGGCTGCCATGGGGACTATTTATGGGTGATCCGAGAACCCCTTTAGTTTGATGTCCTCGTTTGCCGATTTAATTTCGGCAAACGACGGAGCTAGCGCAGCGGTACATGCCAAACAGAAAGTTGGCTATCACCGCGCGGCTTATATGTTCCCTTTTCAAGTGCATTTAGAATATATTAACCTGTGACTGGTCATGTAATGTTTTACACTGTCTATCAATAACAGACTCATCTACTAATTATTCCTTACAAAAACAAAACTTATACTTGTTTTTTATTGCAACACGAAGGATCTGTTGGTCACAAGCAACCGCAACAAATCCCGTATTTAAAGGGGTACGGAAACAAAATTGAAATATTAAAATTTCGTTCGGAAATGGGTCAAGCACGACGGATAATTACCGTAATTCATAATCGCACGTTTGTATTTTGAACGATTGGCTATATTTTTTGTTCCAAACGGTGCACTCGAGCGAGCGCTCGAAGAGAAGCGAACGGAGGGCGCGATGCGTCATGGGATATCCGGCGCAAACAAAAACAACAAAAAAGACTCCCCGCATCCGTGACGTGGCAAGACAGGCTTGGTTATGAGCTTTGCTGTTAGTCGCGTTGTCAGCGTTGTAGTGGTGTCAATACCGTCAGCGCGTTACAACCGAGCCGTTGGAAGTGCCCGCGGGGTGACGGGCGTTTCGCCTGTCGTGTGAGCGGCTTCGAAGTGTACAGCAAAGTCACACGAGCAACCCCGCGACGTGCCTCAACGAGTCCATCATGGCGTCTGGTTGACTTTCGCGCTTTCGCATTCTTGGATAAAACAGCACGGATGAACAGTCACACTCACATGCACACAAGAAGCAAACAGACTCGCAGCGCTGACTTTCAACTCAGTTCTATATTTCTTCTTCCTCAAATCTTCAACTTCTTCACCTTTGCCGTTAATGAGAACAATTTAAATTTTTACACACCAGAGACCAAATAGCCAATACACATTAAAAATAAGTAATATATAAATCATGCAAAGTATTATTTTTAGTATTATTAGTATTATTTTCTTTAGTTGTCTTTGCATGATTTATTTAATTATTAGTTATTTTTAATGTGTATTGGCTATTTGGTCTCTGGTGTGTAAAAATTTAAATTGTTCTCATTAACGGCGAAGGTGAAGAAGTTGAAGGTTTGAGGAAGAAGAAATATAGAACTGAGTTGAAAGTCAGCGCTGCGAGTCTGTTTGCTTCTTGTGTGCATGTGAGTGTGGCTGTTCATCCGCGCTGTTCCATCCAAGCATGAATTACTAACTTGCCCCAGCATCCACATTATCAAGCTTTCGCATTCATTCGAAAAGGGGCAAACACGTTTCAGGCCGGGGTGACTTTAAACAGCTGAGCGTACTTCCAAAGAGCGGCGCTGCTCCAGAGGAATCTACTACGTCACGACTACGTAGCAGATTCCACAACGTTGCTAGACTACCTCCCAAATAGGCTCCGCATGCATCCACCAGGTGCACATTGGAAGATCGTTTATTTAGCTTTAAAATTAGTTTTCTTGTGCCTTTCAACGGAAGACTGGTGTTTTTGAGGTTAGGGTGCAACATGCAACACATTCAAGCAAGAAAATGAGCGCTGAAATTTTTTTCCCTACCCCTTTAAAGGGCAAACTGCCTAGTGAGAAGGAGACGTTAGAACCAGACAACACTGCGGGAATTGTGCAATCACCGTAACCTAAAGTCTTCAAACGAAGAGCCATGCATACCCATTCAGTACTCGAATTGCACCTTGCTTATTTGTGGTAATTTCATAACATCTAATCGAAACCCCGAGATGGGTGTCGTTACCAGCTAGATGCTGCCTTCGCGCTACCTTTCCTGCAAAACGCACAAGCGGCAATGAAAACGACTCCGTCCATATGCTGTCACCGCGCTAGGGCAGGATATGCGCGGTATCGCGGTAATCAGCCACAATCAGCTGCTGCGCGGCAAGAGCGAAGCCGATCTGTGAATCGCGTTTGGGCAACGCCATCTAGAATCACAAAAACCTACCAACATCCTCCTTTTCCTCCATGGAACGTCATTGCAGTCGGATGGTGCCAACTGAGCAATTGAACCCGATCCTGGCGCCGAGCGTCCTTCGACCCGTTGATTGGACACGAGGCCAAGCCGAGCACTGACGCAGCGCTCGTATCCAATCAGTGTCTTCGCTGGATCTCAGAATGATGACGTCAACATTCTAGCGCACGCGCTTTGGTTATTCTAGGTCAGGACCTAGAATAACACACACACAGCACACGCGGCCTGCCAGTAGGGCCTGTGTGTGTGTGTGTGTGTGTGTGCGTGCGTGTGTGTGTGTGCGCGTGCGTGTGCGTGGTGGTGGGTGGTGCGTGTGGCGTGTGTACGTGTGTGTGTGTGTGTGTGTGTGTGCGCGCGTGTGTACGTGTGTGTGTGTGTGTGTGTGTGTGTGTGTGTGTGTGTGTGTGTGTGTGTGTGTGTGTGTGTGTGTGTGTGTGTGTGCGTGTGTGCGTGCGTGTGCGTGCGTGTGTGTGTGTTGGTTTTACAAGGAGCGTCAAATGTCAAATGTGCCAATGCACGAGGCACATGCCCCGTGCGGATCTTCGAAGAAAATGGCGGCAGGGCACTGAAATGAGCGGCCCTTGGATAGAGTGAACGATAGAGTCACACCAGCGTTGCTGGTTGATAACACCTTATAAGCGAATGGCGGCGCATCACCGATTCGTGGCACTTGTTTCACGCGTTTGCACAACAATGGTTGCCATGGCACTTGTAAGAAACGCCACGCGTGAGTTCCATTGAGTGGCTTTAATGTCACCGGCGCCAACTATTTTGTCTTACGTTGCCAAGGCTAGCATATATAGCTTAAGCGGTGCTACATCCCTGTCAATGCTAATCGTGTGAGTGCAAGCGAATGAGATGTAAAACGATCGTGCGTGCTTTCGGAGCAATGCGGGACGGCAGCACTACGGAAGCTACGCCTAGCCTTGATAACGTAGCACAAAATAGTTGATGCCGAATAGAGGTTCTCTAATGAAGTATGGTAAGATAGCGAAAACTACAAGTAAGATTCCATAATTTAAGTAGAAAAAAACGAAAAACAGAAACAACAACAACAAACAAGAGAGCAAAAAGAACTAGTGAAATAAAAACTACACCGAAAAGTATATTGGAAAATACACTCGCCAAATAAACTCACACTAAGAACATATTAACTGAACGACACGAACTACAAAACAAGAGAGATAGGTGAAAATGAATAGATGCTTTTAGGAATGGGCAGACATCGACGTTTCGGCGGCGGCATCACATTCTTCCCGACGTGAAACCAAAAATAAATGTACTCCTTTTATAATGACGTTATTATCGCTGAGTGCGTCAGGCCACGAGTCTGATGTGAACACGAGCGGACTAATTACCAAGACTTCCCTTACCGACCTTTTCTATACCCCCTTGTCACGGGAATTTCGAAGGCCTTCAGACTTTATAGAACCGGCGGACCACTGCAGGTCGAGAGGTACGCGCAGAGTCGGGACCGCGAATTCATTCGCCGATTCTAAAAACGAAACAGAGTTCGCCTTAAAGGCTTTTTAATCGTTTTTGATTGAACTGATTTAAAATATTTTTAAAGGTATAAGGAGACGAAATGTCTGCACTTATTTTCTTGCTTTGGTGGGGTCTATGTTGTGCGGGCAGTCCAGAAAGACTAGCCTAGACTAGTGTCCTTGGGCTGCTGGCAGAAGAAGTAAAAAAACGAATTTTGTGACGAATAAACAGATTTGATAATTATGTATGATGGCGGTCTGTGGAGCTCCGTTTGAATGCCGCACGTCATGCGTTACCTAAGAAGGCAGCGCCAGTTCGCGGTATAGTATGGCTCGTTCGTGGAGTTACCCAAGACCCCTAGGCACAGTTGCGTTTGAGAGTGTTTGACGGCGTTTGACTGTGTTGCGGCTGCGAGAAATTGGGACATTCCTGCTTCTTCTGTTGCCGTCCAAGCTATTCCTTATGTTGCCCGCCAAGCAACGCAATCAAACGCACTCAAACGATCTCAAACGCAAATGCGCGTAGGGGCTTTTTAGTCCTGAATGTGACTGAACCAAAAACAACAAAGCATTCATAAAAAAAAGTGTTATTAGTATGTTTATACAGCCTGAACTTAGTCTGCCTCAACGGGCGACTTGTCTCTCAGCTATAGATGAGCAATTTAGCCGGTGCAGTACAACCGCTAGCCTGGGGTCTTTAACGTGCACCAGACAATAGTGATACACGACTGCACGTAGGCACGATGCTCATTCAAATCGAAATGGGCAGGGGGGGGCGAATTGAACCCAGGATACAACGCGTTCATACATATTATACAACGCTGTCGAAGCTACTGGCGCGAGCGCGTGGCTTCATGTGTAATTTCGTTTGCGCGAGAAGGCGTGCAAATGATCTACGAGGTCAAGTCCCATGCTCGCGCCAGCAGCTTTGACAGCGTTGTATAATAAGTATGAAATGGAGTATACATTGTATATGTCGAAGCCTCCACAGTGCTTCCGCAACGTGCATTCCACACCATCAAGACCGCCGTTTTGTGCAGACGTTAGGTAAGAACCTTATCTGAGGATGCGGGAAACTCTGCCAGGACAACCCTACCATGTTTCCCCTCGGATGCACTGTGAATACCGCGCTCAAATATGGCACCCAGTGAATACCAACGTTACTGGAGCAAGCTCAGTTTCGCAGCTCCTATTCTCGCCTGCGGAGGCGAATGGCCCAGGTTGTGGTCACGAGAACTAGCGGCGCTGCAGTCGGATCTTACTTCCCTATCTCGCGCGTCGTCTGCTACCAGCGCGCTGAGAGCTTTCTTCTTTTCTTTTCCAGTTACCTTTTCTTCCTTGGTTTTTCTTATTTTTACTTCCATGTGTATAATAGCCTAGAAAAAGATGAAGATGAATTGCAATACACCACAAAGATGAGAGTCAGCGCAGTGTGAGTGTTGTTTCTTTGAGTGTTTGAAATATATTTTTGTTTGCATCTGTTTCCTTGCGCTGTGAAGAGTTAGTATGAATCACCAACTCACCCAAGCTCAAGTATAGCTATTAAAACTTGGCGGGCTAGACAATCCGGAAGTAAGACTGGGCTGCAGCGCTGCTAGTTCTCGTGACCGCCACTGAGCCCACGTCGCAGGCGGTGCTGTGAAACTGAGCTTGCTCCAGTAACGTTGGTAAATACCTTACACACATAGCTTGCAGGTGTTTCCATTGCTGTTTTTACTGACGTTTATTTCTACTTACTGATTCCCTAGAGATCCTACATCTGCGGTGTGAAACTAACACGGTGAACCGAACGATCTTTGCAATAAACTGCCGCCATGGCCGCGAATGACGCTACGGGCTAGCTGTGTATAGGCCATAGGGTGAACAGTTCTTAAATATTACTACTAGGCGAGATTGTCACGGGTTGACGCCACCAAGCGGAAAGCCTCGCAACTACAGAATCCTTGACCGTGCATGAACTATTGACGTCACGAGCGCAATACGCATTGCGCTTCTCACAGGCCGACTTTGAGCGAGGGGTTGAGAGCTTGCGGCCACGCAGTTTCGTTTCCATACCCCTTGAAAGCATGGAATGTTTTCGAACGACACCACCTGACACCAAAAGTTTGCCCGTCAATCCGTCCCGGCCGTGCATTTCCTCCATAGATTTAACGCGAGATTGTTGTCACGTGACGTCAGAGTAACACGTGACACCAAGCGTGGTGCAACACGCGTGACGTCAAGCCCTGTGACGTCATGATATTACGTTACTCCACGACTTGAAAATGTGACGTCAATTTTCCCGCTAAAGTTAGCTGGCAAAACGAGATCTCGAAGTGACGCGTGACGTCAATGTCGCCGCTAAATTAAGCGGGAAAAGTAAAGTCACGTGACCTGTCGTCACGTGACACCGCGATGTCACGGTGTCAAGTCATTGTGTCACATAATGCCATGACGTCACGTGATGTCAGGTGACGTTAAATTCCCCTCTAAATTTAGCGGGGAAATTAATAATCATTATTTTCTTCGCCACAAGAAACGACTCTTTCATGTATTCGAAACAAACAGGAACGATGTGCTGTACTGCGTGCATTTTAGAACTTGAAGATAAAGTTGACTGGTAATTTCTTACCGAGACGCTGTTTACGTGCCATGTGACGAGCTTCTAGTAGTAGCATCTAAACAAAATAACGTCTCCACGTTGCCTTTATTGACAAAATACATGGGAAATGGAATCCCACACTCTTAGAAAAACGGGTCAGTATAGTCCTCCCTAAAGGGAGGAACGCTCTTGACACATATGTTCCTTCAGAAATGGAGGAACTTTCGTCCCCAAAGCAGGGGAGCAAAAGTTCTCCGTCGCCTGCATCTCATTATGGCGGCCACGAATCGAGCAAATCGAGCTCAATAAGGCTTAACGAGAACACGAAGTCTATTGTACGGAGCGAGAGGAGCAGCAAATAAAAACGTAACACGAGCTTTCCGCGAACTGTATTTATTTCCGAAGCCGGCTTCCCCTGCAGGTAAAGAAACTTACGTTTCGAAAGCATGCAGTCACTCAGTCGTCTCATCGTCAGCACTGCGATGTTAAACGGAGACAACCGGCACCCAGTTCGCGCACTTTGTCTTACCTTTGCTATTCCTCGAGCCACAATTCCTTCGTCAACCGTTGCGTCAACCGCACATCACGAAGGAGTGGTAAACCATTCGCCCGCAAAACCAAAATCCGCTCTCAAAAAAAGCAAATCCGAAGCAGCCTCTTGGCTCGTTTCAGCACGGTAACAGGAAATTATGGCGTAGCCGCGTAGCGTAAAAAAGGAGGTTAAATCGCTTGCCACCAGATGGCAGAATCAAGCAGATTGATCGCAAGTAGCTAGGCTAGGTGGCGCTAGTTACAACCCAATTCATGTTCTACAAAAAATATTTTATATTCTGTCGCCACCATTGAGCTTCGGGACTCTTTCTTTCACACAGGTAGACATATTACGCGTTCTACGGTACAAGCATCAGCTGAACATACATAGAGCGCATACACATACACACAAACATCAATGCAACAGCATACAAACAACAATACAACAGCACACTAACCCGATCACTACTCCCGAGCTCTGCGTTTCCGTCTTTTATAGTGGTCGTTCTGAACGTACGGAATTTTTCGGTGACTCTTTAAGCAATAAAAAATATTCCCAGCATGTTGGTTTTTTTCCAGCAATGTCATACATCTGAGAGTATTTTTAATGGCTCAGGGGATGAATCTCTTATTAAAAAGAAAACGCTCGATCATGCCGTAATTATTTGAAAGCCAATAAATCGAGCCGCTCCAATGCGGTTCCAAGCCTGGGTTTGTTTCCCCGCACGGCACTTCCGAGCCAGTATTTCTATTGTAGTGTTTGTTTTACTATTTGTGCTGTTCGCGCACGGCTGCAATTGCCGTCTAGAATTAATCTGTGTAGAGCGGATATTCACTCAGCTGGAAGTGATGCTTCACGGGCAGAGAGATCGCTTTTCGATCAACTTGAATGCAGTCGAAGCCGCGACTTGCGGCAGGTGTTAAGTGTACGGAGCTACCCCGTGGCGAGCTCGAAAACGTCTAGCGCTCATCCCAGCGCGCCACTTGGAGGGCAGTTTCTCCAGGAACCGTAGTATATTTAAATAGCAAAATAAAGGATAACTTTTTTTTTCGATTTTACGTTTTTTATGCTAAAATTTCATTGTAAATATAGTACTTTCCGTCATTATTTCGTACTGTTCAGTATTTTCACCAGAGCGCAATCGTTCTCGGGGACCGACAGTCACATTGGCCACTGTACGATAGGAGCTTACCGTTCAGACCAGCGTTCCAACATGATTATCCGCACGTCGATCGACTGCACCTAATTTCTCAAGTGGTCTTAAACTCTTTAATGTAAAGGGGAATGTCAACCTGCGACACCCGCCCCCTCCGATCACGGCCCAACCAGCGGCATCAATGCCCGACAGTTTACGTCATCTCATCTTGTTGTTACACCACTGATACGCGAACACACGGTCACATCGGCGATAATTCCAGTCTTCTCTTCACTACGCACAACACTGCCATCACGATGTTGCTGCTACGTTGCCGACACGCAGAAATACAGAACCACGTTGAACGCCGGTTGGCACTCGGCACGGGAAAACAGAACCGAACTCAGCACGGAAGGCACCCAGGCAGCCGGCAGGAAAACCTGCCTGCCTTGGACACAGTTCCTGCGATTTCCATAACGTCGAAAACGTCGATACAGATCCGCGTGGTTCCGCTACTGTAGTTCCGCTTTAGTTCCGCGTACCTCCCGCAATCCAGAGACGGCCATCTTATCCAGTGTACGTAGCGCTGCTGGCACTGCTCCGGAACTTCGCTGTTTCTAGCGGCTTCATTTGTTCGTTTGAAAAAAAATAGTGATAAAAACGTCAATGCAACCGAAATGTTCTGCACGCTTGGACTAGAAGACGGTATTAACGGCGGCCTTCGCTGCCGCTGAAGCTCAATGAACTCAACAACATTTATTAAACAACGTGCGCGACGTGCTCGAAAAACGAAACCGAAAGAAGATGCCTCCCTTCTTCTCGAGTCCGCTTGGGGGCGCGTCAGTAGAAGGGAGGAAGACGCGCCGTTGCTGCCTTTTACCTCCATTTTTTCTTAGAGTGCAGGGTCAGGGCCCAGCGGTCGAGGCGGCCGAGGCAGCCGAGTTACGAAATGTGGCCGAAGAGACCGAGGCCCGAAGCCCGCCACTATCGCAGCTGATCGCAGCCGCCCAGTGTACGTAGCAGTGTCGGCATCGTTTCGAAGCTTAGCGGTTTATGACGGATGTGTTTTAACTCTTTCTTTGTGAATGCCGAAAACGCCGCGGCAAAAGAAACGACTGAAGGACCGACCTCGTCGTCTTGGCCCCTGCGTAAACGGCTTAGATCCAACCTGGGTGCCCAAATCTTGTTTATCAAACAGCGCACTGATGAAGCTTGTAGCAATGATATTTGTATAGTTTTCCTTGGCGTCGGTGGATAATAAGGACTTTAATTTTCCTTTTATCGGTCTGGGTTTGTTTATGCCTATTTTGGTAAATAAAAAGATTAAAAAAATTAACGAAAAAAAAAACAAAAAAACACCGCTCTTTCCTGGGATCGAACCTTCGACCACTTGGTCAGTAGCGCGATGTTCTACCCCTGCGCCAACTCAACAAGGAGGAACTCGACCTCCTCCTTTCATCCAAACTTCCGTTCCTCCCTTCTCTGGGCAACTTGACTACAACAAGGAGGAACAGTCGCCGTTGCTACCTTTCTCCTCCTTTTTTTCTTAGAGTGCAGCATGCTTTCGTTAGCTTCAATCTCCAGTTCTGGCGAAAAGGTAACGCGCAGCAACCCCCCCTCCCCCCCGTAGAAATTCTCAGCCTGCCCCCCACCCCCGGGAAAATGGAAAGTCTACACCGCTGTTCACCGGTACATTCCTTTTACAAATTTCTAACTCGCCTTTAATTTATCCTATAGCAGTCGCTAGATTTTACAAGCCTAAATTCTGCTTCACGCAATTCAGTGGTGAATGACCAGGAGAGCAAATAAAAGACTGGTTCAAACCTCGGCCTTGGCAATGGGTCGGGCCATACTTACACTGGCCACAAGCCGCTGCCTATGGTTGTCAGAGAAATAATAGTTCAGATACGAACGTTCATTTCTGAACGGAGCTTATTTACACGTACATTCAAACCATCTAGGTTTGAATGTACGTGTAAATTAATCAAGCGGCTATAAAGTGGTTTTATTGTTCCCCAAAACGGTATTCAAGGAGAAGTGTGCCCGTTTACTCAGCCTTAGATCTAATAGATTACACTTACCCTCTAAAAAAGCCCGTCCGTTTATTTTCCTGCAGAACACTCGGAGAGCCAATCACCACAACTTACGGAGGCATCTCAGCGAATGTCGATGCCGAAACATATATGTTTACACCAAAAAACGCAGTCTGAGTGGTGACATTAAGGGCCGGTTGCACCAACGTCGCTTACCTTAACCCAAAGCGGCTCTTTCCTAAGTCGGCTTAGCGCCCTAAGCCGAGCTCGGATAAGCACGGGTTTAAATTCCGGTTGCACCAACGTTAACCCGGCTTTACAGACGCGCCCTAGCTAAACGCTGGATTTGCGTAGGGAATCTAGGGACAAACAGCGAACTAGGGAACGCTCAGAGGGATGAATACGATTAACGAAAACAAATCACGTAAAGTAAAAAAAAAAAGAAAACTGCCGTAGTAGCCGTCGTCGGCGTCTGCTTTTCGTTGTATTTCTTCGGTGAGTAAGAAATTAAAGGTCTCCAAATTCAATCATTTTTTCGCTTAACCTTCAAAAACAGGAGTCAAAGCTTTAAATAAACACAAATGCTCTTTAAATCTGTGATTGTGTGTTTAATATCGGTTGATAACAGAATATTTTGACAGTGACAGTAGGTTTCGTGCTCACATTTTGAGATAACGGAGCCATCGGGGGCCCTAAATCTCACCGAACGCGAGAAGACTCTCTACTCGCTACATCGCTGAAGACAAAACATCATCGAGAATAAGTAGGCAGGTAAGATGACAACTGAAATCAAGTCATGCCTGAGACCGATGAAGTTCAAAACAGTGACGAACTCGCCACGGCAGCTGCGAAAATACCCGGAAATCGTCGAATAGAAGTCGTCGAGAGCTTGCATCGACCGTACTCGTTGCTATCAGCAAGGTGACAGAACTGCACTGTACCGTCGTTGAACTGTTTGTGTCAAACCCTTTGGTAATGGCACTACGTATATTTTGCTTTAGTGACAAAGAAAGAAGGTATAACTATCAACACATCAAAGCGATACTACTGGTAGATCCCTTGATGATCATACAAACTGTCAATTATTGAACACGCAAAGGTCAACCAGAACTATTTTTTTTTATTCCTGCTGATAGAGAACCAGAAGCTTGTTCGCGAGTGATAATAGGCAGATCTTGAGTTCATACAAATAGACGGCGGCAGACTTCGAAGTACGAAAACTCCCACTAGTACATCACGTCGTGCCGACGAGAACGGTCGTCTCTTCGCATCACCTGCCCCAGCCTGCCCCAATACAGCGTTGAACGAATCTCGCATTGTAGTCGTTACGATTTGTCGTCGCCACGAATGAAAGATATAAAGCAAAACATTTCTAAAAGCACGATCACCAGAAAAGTTAGGGTTATAGAACGCAGTTTTCTGAAGTGAAGATTCTACTCGCGAGACAAGGAAAATTCACTGAAGGTTGTCTCAAAACTAAAGAAATTGAGTTTTCGCAGTTTTGTTATTTAAATACACCGCTATCTGATGCAAACGGCAGAAGTGTCGACAATCAGCTGATGGCCGAGATCATGTACGGCTACTATTCAACGCACCGATCGGATTAAAAGATATGCTTTGCAAGCAGAAATTAACAACGTGTTAAACAGCAATACGTTACAGTTATGCGAAAATCAGTAAGTACATACGAACAAGCTCGTTGACAGGAAAAACCAACGGGAATACAGACGTGAGCCCCACAGCTCCGTGCGTATCTCGGTTAGGGCTAACACGCACTGAGAGTGGAGAGCCAGCTTGAAAACAGGGGTCGATAAACACTTCACGAGACAATATTTTGCATCCTTGTCACAATCGAAGACCCATCTGTCGAGACTCTCACGCTGTTCTGGCCTAAAACACTTTGTACATCCAATTTCGTCCACCGCGTCGACCGCCACAAACCAGCCGCCATGTTTATAATCCAGGATTAAGAAACAAGCAAAAGCAAAGCGCCCAATGTTGAGCGCTCAAGATAAGCGTAGTTTAGTGCTAGGTTTAGCGATAAACGATTTTGGTGCAACCGAACGATACCGAAACTTAGCATAGGTTCCCGGATAAGCTCCGCTTTTCGCAAAGCGGCGTTGGTGCAATCGGCCCTTAATGTCATAACTCTGACTGTGTTTTTTGCCGAGTGTTGTGCGGTGAAGTTGACGCACGAGCTTTTCTAGAGTTTACTGATAAAAACAAGCAATTGAATATTTGAGCCGTAACACCACAAATCACACTGAAAATATAAAGTGAAAACCAGGAGACAAAGACATGAAGTAGACAAGACAGGGCTATACTTACAACTGGCGTTTTCATAGAAAATACAGGGAACAGAAAAATGATAGTTATACGAAAGATAAAAATGACAAAAACAAAAACAACAAAAAACAAAAGATTTACGGTTCATCTTCCCGAACGACCACCGACGATGTATGTGAACATGCCAAGTTAAAAGAAATAACAGCTGCTACAATATGAGTAATCCCATTCGAAACTCATCAAAAGGGCAATTGTGGAGGCTTGTCTCAGCGGGGACCTCAAGAAGCCATGTGATAACTCAGTGAGACAGAGCTTTGGAACGCAAGTAGAACGACTCAAGGCGTCGGGTTATTCGAATACCATCTTGTCTGATGTCGGCGAATATATAACTAGTTCTAAAAGACAAAAGGAGACAAGAACAGCAATCAACGTCCTGCAGTTATGCCCACATACACCGGCTATACCATAACATAAAAAAAATTGCATCCAGCTATGACACTCCACTTGCAGTTTCGGCACCGGACAAGCTGAAGAGGCTATGCCCATATTAATTCTCCACAAAACCGTCATGATGACTGCAATTCGAAGCACCAGTATGAATATATGTCATGCCGCAGTGGTATAATTTGCAAGATACCATTCACCCGAGGGTGAGTTCATGTTGGACCATCTGACCGCTGTGTAAATAATACAAGCCTTTGAGAACATGCACCACCTCTAAACTCCTCGCCGGCTGGACATCGAGCAATACATGTCCATGACTGGCAATGCAAGCCAATCTTTAAAAAGACAGAGGTCCTAGGACAGCTTTCCGAGGACAAAGGTCCAGGGAACTTTAAGGAGCGCAGACCATCAAAGCTTGCGGAAACGTCTGTATCAGTGCGCCTTCTGTGACGTTGTCGGACAAAATAACTTCTACCTCACCACCACCCTTCATGATGTATTAGGATATTTCTAGTTTTGGTGGATGATCTTCTGTATCTTCATTCTTCAAACTCATGCTAAAGTAATATTTAAGATTTTGTTTTTATTATTTAATTATTTTAATCATGCAATTTTTTTAGTCATTTCTATCTACATTTGCTTTGATTTGTCATGTTCCTTCAATTTTTCTTTTTTCGTTTACTTTTTATTTTTTGTCTTTCATGTAATAATCACTTCCATCTTTTCTTGCTCTATTTCTTTTTTACTTAAACGCCAGTTGTGTTTTTCTGATTGCACTTTATATTTTCAGCACGTTAAACCCATTAACCCGCCTTAATATTTTAGCATGCCACATATCACATTTAGTTACTTGTCTCACATACATCTCAAGATTTACCGTTCATCTTCCAGAACGACCACCGATGATGGATATGAACATGCCAAGTTAAAGTAAATAAAAGCTGCTACAATATGAGTAATCCCATTCGAAACTCATCAAAAGGGCATACAACACATACGCATACACATACAACAACGGCTCTAGTTGTGCCTTGATATACTACGATTTTAGTTTTATTTGTGCATTTAGAAAGAATTTAGGCAAAACCACTAGTAAACAAGAACGAGCGGCTGTACACACGATTGACATCCTAGTTATTTGATTACCTGCGCCAGTTGAGCCACTACTAACTACTGTGATTTCCTATTCACCTGTGTTACATGTCGGGTGACTCTACCGGACTTCATTAGCATAGAACGCCGCCATGATTCGTAAATTATATGCCGTATGTAGACCTCCCTGACCTCTTCAACTTTAGACAATGTATTTCGCGTATCTACATCAGGCAGTTTTACTCGATCATTTTTACGCTCAGCGACCGTTTCCATTGTATATTTCGTTATTTACTTATTATATGCTCGTATCTTAAAATTCTTGGCTACATTTGATTTTTTTAAATTGACTGATCGGTGCTTTAATTAATGTAACATGTTACTGTTTGTATATAAGGAATTTAATCAATTCGTAACAAATGCAATGTAGTGTAATTACATTACGAATCACTGTTGCAAAAATAAAAAATAACTTTAAATAACTGTGAATAAGAAGTAATCCAATATTTTTTATTGGTTGTTTCCAAAGCTTTAATCAAAATAGGCAGATCAGCCGTGTTCCCGTCGTCAAATTAAATGCGCACCAAAAGATGAACTTTCGTTTTGCCCTTGCTTGTTAGATACCCATTGTTGCGGCGCCACCCGGCCGTGACCTAATCACAATGACTCCATTTGAGTGCCTCTCAGCTACAAAGGATACATGGAAACGGGCATAAGGCAGGATTATAATTTGCACAAAAATTATGCACGCAAATGCGACGATAAATTGCGTTTATGGGAAATTTCAAGCCCGTCCTCTAATTATACACACAAAAAACAAAACACTCATAATCTTGCAACAAGAGATACGACTTCACATCAGAATTCAGTGTAACTGTGGGAGTGTAAAGCAATTCCTAACCTTTATATGCTCAGTTTCCCGAAACTATTTGCGAAAAGCTGTCCTCGTTCCGAATGTTGGAAAGTGGTGCTCATTAGGCATCTCATCGCCTCACCCATTAAAGCATATCCAAGGATCGCCATCCGGGAAACGACCGTTGAAAACATGGCAGAGGCTGTCCCTTGCCAAGACGAGCAATTTTTTTTGTATTGTTTTTGTTATGATTATTGAGTTTTGGTCGAATTCGCGAATGAAGCGATGTAAGTTGGAAAACAAAACGTTCGGTGGACATTGAAGGCGTTGTTTAGAGCCCCCTATACGAATAAAAAAAAGATATTTCTGAAAAAGAAAAAGATGAAACAACAGTAAAAAAAATTACAACGAGCAAGAACATCACCTTGTAGTTAGTTATCTCTTGATCAGGCTATTCTTTATTCTCTCTTCGCTTTGAATCTGCAGTACCATCGGGCATTATCGGAAAAGGAGAAGCAACACACACCGCAAAAAGCTTCTCGCATTTGCGGCACAAACAATATAAGATAGCAGAGAATATAATTCCTTAATGGTCGAGACCAAAAATAAAGGAACAGAAAAACAAAAACAAAACAACAAACAAACATACAAGCAAGCAAACAAACAAACAAAAAAGGTTTTACCTAATTTTATCTTGGTACGGAGTTCACGAATATTATGAGTATCAGTTTTTTCGTTTTCATACATAATTAGGTGGTAAAAAGTAAGAGGAATTAATAATTGAAGTGGTTTTATAATAAATTATACATAAAAAAACATCGATTTTTTTGTTTTTCGAGAGTCAATGAAATCCAGTTTAGCTCTATTATCGTGTTACTGACACTTGCTTAACGTATTTCATATGATAATTACATTTTCCTAATGTAAAAGTAAACATGTGGCGCTTCGAGGAACCCGCGTCCACAATGATGGTAGGGAAAATTAATTTTATGTTCGAATTAGACACCAAAACGAAGAGTGGGCTAGCCATTAGCGAATATTGATTTTCGGCCCTAACGTGCGTTGTAACATATAAAGAATTAAAACGACACTTTAAATTATGTGCGAACATTATTGCTAGTGTTTACGGGGTTCTGACACATACTTCAGCAAATGTTGTCCGATGTTTACAAAAACGTAAGGTAACGCCCCTTACCATTTGGACAGCGTATAAGATAAATAACATTAAATTTATCAACTTTAGATGTTGCGTGGAGGGAGTTTAGAAAAGCTGCAGGATGTAAAGTGACCTCATGGCGGCCATTGTGTAGATACTGCACTTTTCGATTTCGCCCCAAGTTCTAGAAAACGTAGCTTCAACGACGAATTTATAATGCGTAGTGTTTAACTTTACGAGACTACGATATTGATTCACAAGCAACGAGCATGGACATACATAATTGAAGAAAATTATGAATGATTAGATGAACAACATAGACTTCTGGACGCTATAGACCATATCTCACTGTCCACAGAACGTAACGGTTCAGCGTGCCATAATGCAATTCAATTGCTCGAGACTAAAACTTTGGCATGCGAGGAGAATAAGCGTATAACACAGCAACAGCTAGACAGGGGAATCGTCTAGACGAGCTGACAAACCAGTACGCAGTAAATTTCGCCCAAGTCATTGCGTGCGTCACAGCCCATACGTGCTAGTAAACAATGTCAGCCTACAGTGCCAGATTGAATAGCGTGGATTGGTTCTCGCACGAGCCAGCACGCTGAACCAGCGCCTTCGATGGCTTCGACTGGATCCCGTTGTACGCTATGCGAGCCTCCAAGTAAGTATGAAGATCCCTTTTCACCCGCAGCAAGCGTGACAGCGCACTCCTCTCCAATGTTTATAAATATGCATATATCCCATCTATGTATTTTTAAACCACTTCCCTTGGGCTGTGCACTTCACAACATTACAGCACACTCAGGTCCGTCGTTTTGGAGGCCAGAATAGCGTGCGTATCACGCGTGAATACAAAACACAACGACAAATAGTTTTTATTTTTTTTTTCTGCGAGGAAACGGCGTTGTTTACGCGCAGTAACCAAACATGGCAGGAGGACGCAGCTGAATGTTTTACGAATGCCGTTAATGAAGATTATAAAGATGTCGCTTACGAAACTTCTAAATTTTACAATTGATTACGTCACAATTAAAAAGAAGCGAGGAGGTAAGGAGCGGGAGAGAAAAACGCCAAAAATAAAAAAAGCGCGCGCGTGCGTGGGGTACTTCGTTTCGCGTTCTGGTATATATATATATTTTTTGTGTCTGTGACTAAAACTTGCATAGTCCTTTTTTTACAAAAAAACAACAACAACAACAAGCAAACAAACAAACAAATACGACCTTTGAGGTGTCAGTTCCCCTTTAAAATTAAGATTAGAGGCGTTCCTAGTACGTACGGCCAAGCGTTTTGTCACGCTTGTCCTTTAAATAATTTTATTTTACAAAATGCCTCAAAACGCACTGAAAACAGTCAAAGCGGTCATATTTCTGGATTTTACTAAAAATCTCCAGCGCTCTCCAGAAAAAATCCAAGGGCCGTTTAGACCTTCATTACGTATTCATAATTAACCTCCAAACGAATGAATACTCTCGTGCATTCCTGAAACCCAGGTTTGTGTAGGGAAATTTGTCCGTTGAGTGACGAGCGGGTGAATCCCCTTCAAGAGTGGAACGCGATAGCTAAACACATGAAATGTCATGTTTTAGTCACTTTCATTTCACGCGTGACGTCACTTTACGTGAGCGTTGTGGGTTGTTTGAAATTCCCGCACGAGGTCCTGTGGCTGTGACGTCCTGACCCTGTCGACCGATCACGATTTTTCAGTCCCACCGACGCCGACGTCGACGCCGGCTTTTCTGCGACATGAGCTCCTTAAAGCTATCGCTTTAAATTTGAAACAGATTCTGCTGAGCGTACTAAGTGCTCGCACTGGCGACATGGAAATCGCGGACACCGTCTAAGGTGAATGGCACGATGCCAAGACATCTAAGAAGCG
>JAZHYW010022670.1:0-22274 GCA_037355805.1 Ixodes ricinus
AAGGCCCGTTCACACTCTTGCGACCGAGTTCGACCGAGAGAGACAAACCGGTTTTAAGCCTCTTGCGATCTCTTTAGGACCAGCTCGGCTGCAGCGGAGCTGGTCACTAAGAGATCGCAAGAGGCTTAAAAACCGGTTTGGTCTCTCGGTCGAGTCGATCGCAAGAGCGTGAACGGGCCTAAGCTAAAGGGTCTATTATTTTTATTAGCGAGGGCTTTTCCTTACATGTGAGGACAGTACGAAAAAAGCTGTGGGACAGTGCTAAAACTACTAGAGATGGTGGAGAGAAAACTACTGGGTTTTCTCTCCAGACGATCTTTTCGACTCAAATGCGGCGCGCGTTCCGCAGGCGGCGACAGTCGCAGAAACAAAAACAGGCGCGGTAACAACAAGGAACTGCAGTTCCTTGTCTGCTAAAGATGCCGGCTCTCGGCGTCGTATGTTCGTTCGTTGGCGGCAGTTGGCGTCGCGATCGCTTGCGCCACCTCTTGTCTCCCGTGCGAAACGGCGCCGTGTTGTTTGAAGACCGGTGGCGTCACTGCGTTTCCATAGGAGCTAAGCCTTTTTCTTTTTTACTTTTTCCTCAGGTAAATTCGCTCTTTGCAAATTTTACAAAAAATGCATCATCTGGGGGCAACGCTGCACAAAATCGTAGCGCGATAGGTTAAGAAACCGAATTTTGCGGTCGATTTAAAGAGCCTGGCGTCTCCTTGAATCACCCTGTACTATCGCGGACAATATGAGCTGAAACAGCGCTCCGGCCTCTTCACGGTACTACCTGCGCCGCCTGTCGCATCGCTCCGTAAACACGGTGCACCCTGAGGCCGAGATAAATTCTCATTTGCGCTCACTGCGCCGCTGCAGTCTTCCGGCCGTCTGCTAATCCACCATCCTTGTGCGTGTGCCGTGTAGCCCAATGTTCACGTTTTTCAGCTAACATGCATTTCAGTGCATCTCAAGAAAGCGCCAACTGTGGAAAATGCGTTGTCAGGCTCGTATCTCGTCGAGGAGCGCTGCCTGACGAAGCTGCCTGGCCCCCAAAAGGAGCCGATCTGAATATCATCGATCACGTTTCGAGGCGCATCAAAGTACACTGTTAGCAAGTCCCGTGTATTTGGTGAATATGTGGGGTGAAAAACACGCTATTTACACAAATTACCATAAATTTACACGTTGAGTAACCGATAATTCGTTCAAAAATCATGCGAGGTTGTAAAAAACGTGTTTTGGTTCGGTCACACACGTATTACCGTGTAGCCGACATCGAAAACACGCATCGCCCCCGGCGACGACCGCAGCATTGCCGGCTATCGAAGCACCGGAATGCTTGGGGACACACCTAGAAAGGACCGTGAGGACAAATCCCGCGGAAAGAAACATGTATCGGAGACAGATATGCACCAAAAGCAATTATACGCCATGTCGCGGGACGAGGAGAACACCGCGCTTACGGCGCTTACCGTCCTCGCTGCCATTGATTCTGTCGATGGCAATGCGGCTTCCGGCCTCATGTCGCCCATGTTTGTATTTATTTTAGGGGTCTTGAATATAGTTTCTTACACACCACAAATAAAGTTAGGGGTCTAATAGACTTCTACCAAAACCGACGCGCCCCATCGCGGCGAAATACCACGCAGTGCTCTCTGGGAACTAGTTGGCCACTCAGTTTCGGTTTCGACTGAGCAGCTTCATCTTATGCTATCACGCCGCGACCGAACGCGATGCTTGCGTTTTCGACTATCTGACTTTCCATGAATGTACAATACACTCATTCTCGAGCGATACAAAAACGAAGACCGGGGCACTCTCCTTGGTTCCCGAAACACCAGATATTGTGCGTGCGTATGCAAACGTAGTCAGACGAGGCCTAGTCACCTTACCCCACGAGTGCATATTTGAGCTCGTGTCAGTAATCCCGTCTAGTACCAGTGAACTACAACTGAAATTTTGTCACCTTCAGCCCTACACGTAGTTTGTTTGCCAAACGTCCGCTTCTTGTTACTTCATTGGGCGAAAAGCAAGCCGCATCCTCACAGGAGTATCAAAGTTGAGCCAGCGTTGGCGCATTAACTTTTAAGGAAACGCAATAAATTCGACCTCACTACTGCACAAAAGTTACTATGATGTCTTCCTCGTGTCATCATATATCTCACACTCAAACTTTATGCTGATATAAGATTAAGTTTTCGCAAACGCTGAGATCGGCTAGATACGACGGAGGCCCTAACAAGCGTCCCCTACTCCTCGCTAAGCCTTTTTGGACGACCTTTTACTGACGCCCAAGATCTGTGCCTGAACGGTCTGTCTGAAATTATCTCGTCATACTCAGAGAGGAAGAAAGCAAACACATAACAAATATTATGGCCATTAGCAACCGTCAAATGCGCTTTGAATAATTTCGTTCGTTTGGCGCGCCGGGGTTCATGCCCGTCCGGCGCACTTCCACCGAATGGTGCGACATTCTTCACACAAGTGCTCGACTTTCGCTTTCTTAAAACGGTTTGTATGTGCGAATGTGCCTATATGATTGCAGGATAACTTTATGCGTATACGCGGTGTCGAATACTAGTGAAATGCAAGCGGTTGGGGACTTCACGAATTCGTGCAGTGCTGCTGGGCAGTACAGATAAGCGATGAGAAGTGTGTTCAAATGGAGCTTTTCAATGGCGCCTCCGAGTTTTACCTCGCGTACTCAGGCGTATTAAGAAAAACAGTGATTGCAAAAAGTTATATTTCGTCTATGGACGCACGAAACAAACAAACTTCCTGATCAACTAAACTAATATAAAGGCGCGAGCTTGATGTATGCATACTTACTGCAGTGTCTACAGCTTGTGTGATTCGTACACAAGCAAGATCCCGAGTTCGCAGCGTCGAGATTCCAGCACTGGCTAGTCCACAATTACCTCGAATTTACACGTGAGTAACCGATAATTCGTTCAAAAATCATGCGAGGTTGTAAAAAACGTGTTTTGGTTCGGTCACACACGTATTACCGTGTAGCCGACCTCGAAAACACGCATCACCCCCGGTGACGACCGCAGCATTGCCGGCTATCGAAGCACCGGAATGCTTGGGGACACACCTAGAAAGGACCGTGAGGACAAATGCCGCGGAAAGAAACATGTATCGTAGACAGATATGCACCAAAAGCAATTACGCCATGTCGCGGGACGGGGCGAACACCGCGCTTACCGTCCTCGCTGCCATTGATTCTGTCGATGGCAATGCGGCTTCCGGCCTCATGTCGCCCATGTTTGTATTTATTTTAGGGGTCTTGAATATAGTTTCTTACACACCACAAATAAAGTTATGGGTCTAATTACTCGTTCTAAACAGTTAAAATGGATATAAAAAGCGTGTCCTCGATCTGAACACGTGACATTGCAGTTGGTTTCGTTTTTGCTTCAACCTTCAACTGCAAGCGAAACGGACCAGGAGGGGGGAAGGTGCCGCTTCCCATGCACCCTCCTCAGAATTTACGGCGCTCCGTGGTGGCCGCAGTGTTGCTGCATTTGCAGGTCATCTTTAAGTTAGAGCTGACAGAGAAAATCTGGCCACGGCGCAACGCCGATGTACGCTGGAAGCTAGAGCCGGTTTGCTTTCGTTGTTTTTGTTTGACCGGAGAAAATCTGGCAACAACGCATGGCGCCGCTATTGTTTTGGTCTGAGGTGACGCAAGCTCGGCTGGCTCGGCGTACAACTCGGCGGTTTGCGAGCACATGTTGCGAAGACGTGACCGGAGGCGTGCCCCTGTGATGTTCACGGAAGACGGAAAGCATCATTCGTAGTCGTCGTGTGTGCTTTGAAAGCGAAGGGTCCACGAGTGCGCAACCACAAGCCAAGGTTCACGACAGCGCTGCGTTGACTTCGGCGATCTCGTTCTGTTTGGGGCAACACGGCGATGCGACAAAGAGCCGAAACGTTCGCGGTGTGTGGTGCGGTGCTTAGAGGTAGAAACTCACACGGAGCTCAAATTGGTTATTGTGGGGTTGAGGTTGAACGAATTCAGTCCCGTCGTCGTCAGCTGATCCGGTCCAGCTGGTCCGGGAGGACGCAGCGAGCGTTTGTAAAAGTAAATCTTCCTTCGTTCCGTTTCAAAATGTGGAAGATTCCCGACGCATACCGTGAGTAAGAAGCCGCGGGCGTTTTCAACAAAATTACGTCGTTTTAATTGAACAATGGACTTTGGATTGTTGTCCTAAATCTGCCGTTTTTATGCTTCGTGTTGTTGGACTGCGTTTGCACGGCGACGTGTTTGCACAGCGACGCACACCGCTCGAGTAGATGATTCGGTCCCGCAAACGACCGGTTATAGAGAATTTCAGGGAAACTTAAGTCACCACCGATATTTACCTGTAAATCTCGTGTGAGTTTGTTGCGCTCATCATGCGGTGTGAATAAATTAGGGCAAGATTTCCTACCTGCCCACAGATGCATGAACTGAGACCATTTTTTACGTAGTGAACATAGTGCTCTTTCTTTATTTTGGGAACAGGCGTTGGTGCATTTATTATGGTACAATCACTTGAGAGTTGAGAAATCGGGGAGAGCGAGCAAGCTTTCCCAACTTTGTCTCTTTTCTCGCTGGCACTGCCCCTAGTTTCAAGTTTCAGTTTATAGTAGGCATACGTACTAGCAGGTACAAACTGCTCTAAAGCAGGTAAAAGACAGGGAAGCAAAAACAAATCCAGAACTCCGGGTTTTTTTTTTTTTTTAGGGGGGGGGGGGCGGAAAGTTTGTAAGGATACTATTTTCCCATTCTTTCGTGTGCACCGGGGGGTCCACCCATGTCAAATTGCCCTCCGAGAAGGGGAAGGGGGAGGTCGACTTTGTTTGGGGCGGCCGCCCCCGTCGCGTACCCCCCCCCCCCCTTAGATCCGCCACTGAGGGGAAGTCAGGACGGTGCGGACTCCGTGTTTTGCGCTTTTCGCAAGGGAATATGCAAACGATTTTGTTATGCCCGTCCTTTGCGTCTCCAGCAAAGCGAATAAGGTGATCTACAAAGGCACAATCACAAGCCAAGATTTACGATAACAGTGCGTTTGCTTCGGTGGTCCGTGTAGTTGTATTTTACACTGCTTTCTGCAACACCGTGTCATGACGAAGATCTGGAACGGTCACGGCTTGTGCTAGCCTACCGGTTGACAGAAACCCGCATCGCCCGCATCCGCACCGAGTGCACATGGGCTGTTGATGCTCAAGCCTTTGATCCGTGGCTTGCCGCCAGCTGATCCCGCTGCTCGACGGTGAGGAAGCGGTGACAGTGACCTCTGAAGTAAATGTAAATCCTCGTTTATCCAGTTATCCGGTGTCAAAGTGTGGAAGATGTCCAACGTGTACTGAGGGCGGGAACTACGAGCGTTTTGCCTTGCTTTTATAACCGAAACCAGAGCAGCAAGATAACTGCCTTGCGTACTCCAAAATGACGGAAGCAATAAGTTTCGACAGGTCGAGTACGTCACCGCAGATGTAGGCGAGACGGTGCCCACTGTTTAAACGCTTGCAGTATCCACGAGTGGTGCCAGGAAAACGACGTCAACAGAGAAGGAGTTTGCGATTCAGCATAATGCAGTGCCACGGGCCCGTGAATTTTCAATGTTCGGAGTAATGGCGGTATAAAAAAAATAAAAAAACGAATCAGCGTTACATTAGTGATCATGAATAACACCGGTCACAAACTCCCAAGCCCCACCGCTCCACTCGACACCGACACGACATACGAGAACAAACTGCATCAAAACGCCCCAAAAGTGAAGGCGTCTGCTCCCGTACGCGTACTGCAACTAGCGGAAGTGAAGTGTTGGGCGGATGTCCTTCACAAGAATATATAAAAAAATGCTTTGCGCAAGGATCATTTCCATTTATTATTAGTTACATAATGATAAAATCCCAATAATTTGTGTTTTTTTAATCTGATTCAAGCTAGTCGGACTGCTCATAACACTGGTCGAGCATGAAAATAACAAAAGTTTGAACTTTTTCATGGCCGGTTTAAGCTTTATTGTTAATACATCGTTGTTTTTCGCAACGGACTAACATTATAGATTTTGCCTCCATACTTTTTGAATGCAAACAGTTCTTAGTACGGCTGTCCATTATGCCGTGTTTTGTGTCTTTTTCTATAAGTCTGTAACGGTCAGCGACCAAAGAGCTCACCCGCACATGTCAAGCTTATATACGCCGCGGGGAGAAAAGGTTGTTAGTAGAAAGTGTCGGGCGCAGTGTCGTTGTTGTGTTTGTGTATGTGTCGGTACCGTGTAATACGTGGCTGTCGTGATGTCTGCGATGTCTGTAGGGTTGCTGTCTACTCGTGATCGTTTCAGCGTATTAACAGACTCCTGCTTTTTTTTTCACTGGCTGCTAGAAACCTCACTAGGTGGCGCAACGTACCAACCATTCCATAGTTTGCTCGAGTTTTTTTATCCATGTAAGTTCGGTATTCGTTTTTTTGTCTAGCGGTTCCGTCGTAGCTACCGACGCCACCGACCGACGAGGCACGTACGTACCTTTGCACGTAGCTACGTCCGCCGCTTGGAGACTGTTTGTATAAAATACATCGAACGAGAACAAACGCGTCCTGTTTGCTTTCGATTCGGCTGAAAGGCGCGCGGCTCGCTGGGCTCGTCTCTCGCCTGTTCTCGGCTTCTGGCCGCCATGTTTTATGAGCACGCTCAGCCAACACGTTTAACCGTGTCTGCGGAAGGCAGACACGGAGTAGCGTGTCAAGTTTACACGGCACCTCGTGTGTAGGCGAATAACACATATGGCTGCGTGTAAAACGAACACGTTTGGACGTGTCCGCTATGGGACAACGGTTTACACGTCTGGGCGTGTTATTTTTGCTAACAGTGTGGTATCTACAGCTTCTTGATTCGTACACAAGCAAGATCCCCGAGCTTCGTAGCGTCGAGATTCCCAGCACTGGCTAGTCCACATACCTCGAAACGCTAACAGAAAGGCTCGAGTACAAAAATACAACAAGCATGCGTTAAGACAAGCTATACGTCGTCCGGGCTTGTGCTAAAGCTCGAGGTCTGGCCAGTAAGGTTAGTTTAGAGACCACAATTGACGCTCTCGGGACCACAAAACACAAAATAACGGCCGTTTATAGTCCACGCTCTTTGTATAATCTCTTGTCGACGTGTCGATCGAAACCGAAACCATGGCACTTTCCTCCCTGGCCAACTAGTTCCCAGAGTGCAACGCGCGCCGCGTTGCATGCGGGGCTTTATGGAAGTAGTCTATTCGCACTAGCGGATGCATAGGGCAAAAACATAAGGGGTGCGATGGCAGCAGTTCATTGGAACAAAAAAAATAGCGTCAACCCTGCTGTCAGTTTAAACACTAGCTTTCGACAGCAGGCAATAAGCTGGTCGGGGAGCACACCAAAACGGCTTGGGACATCCAAGCTGGGGTCCTCGTCAGCGGATTGAGCCTGCGGGAACTTAGACCGAAATTTTAGGGAAAGGGAACACAGCCCGAGTTTTCTGAGAATAAACAGTGGCTGACTTGGACACTGGAGTTGAGAAGCCCCCTGTAAACGCGTGATAGACATGGAAGCGTGCTGTTCACTGAAAATTGTGCTTTTTTAAATAAGTTATAAACGGCAAAATCAGTTCAGCTGAGGGATTGTGCATTCATATTTCGTGTGACGTCTTGATTTCGATAAGTTTGGTGATCAAGAAAGAAGATCCAGTGGGTCATTTGATCGGATACCAGCCTTCATCAAAAAGGAGTATTTGAAATGTACCCAGACGCAAGTACCGCATCTTGGTCTCACAGCCGGTCCGATTTAGTTTGTAAACCAGCCCCTATTTAGGGCAACATGCAGCAAACAGAAAAATCATATCTTCAAAGGAATAGTGTTTTGAAGCTCGGCGATTCCAAACTCGGATTAATTCGAATGGTGTGCGTGCCTCCACCTCCCAAGTGCATTCGTCGCATGTTTATGGAATTTAGTTCTGTCATGCTTGTATACAACGCAAAGCTCGTTTATCTTGAGCACATGTTTAAGTCCTTTATAATTTTATAGATTCGTTCTCCTGAAATTATTAGCCTAAAATGATGCGTACATAGTACTGAATGTGTTGCATTTTTGTTTTAATTTTGATGGGGCCCGAAATTTTCCCCTTCAAACACGAAGTGCATAGTGTGTTTTCATGTTTCTTTGGAGTAACGCAAAAGTAACGAAGTAATTAATTCAATAATTTTTACAGGGAGCAATTTGTAACGGCAATCTATTACTTTTTAGGCCAAGTAATTGTAACTGTAATAATTGCTTTTCTGAAGGAACGGGCGCAAGTCTGGGTGCATCGGCGTGCGTGGGGTGGGTGTTCGCCCAGGTTCGAGCACACGCGCGCCTTAGGGTTTCACAACCAAAGGTTTGAAAGAGAGGTTATAGAGTCGTCTCGTACGCCATAAAGGGCTTAGATGTAAACGCTCCCTCTCCCTCGCTGACGCTCTCCGAACGACAGATCGCGTTCTATACTTCGTTCAGCTTCCGTCCGAGCTGTAGCCAAACTACATGTGGCTGGAGCCAATCACATGTCAGCAGTAGGTCACGCGATCGCCTGAACTCTTGTATCACCGCTGCGCTGCTGGCGTCCATGCCGCTCGAGCTCGCAGAGTATTTCGTTAGCTACGGCTGTATCAACGGTATCGTCTGCGACAGGTTTCAAAGTGCCCTTTCAGTTCTGAAACTTAATCATCAGGAGACGTTAGTACGTAGGCTGGACCGCAGCGCGTCTGTGCGAGCTTTCCACCTGTTCGGCATCTCGGCTAGTACGACATGTAAGTACACATTGCAACGCGCACCGCTGACCCGCACGTTGATGTTTCTTGTATTGTCTGGATATGACCAGAGCTCGAGGCTGCAGTCGCTTTCCGCCAGCTGCTCGGCGTTCAACGTGATCGGCAGGTACAGGGGTCGACGCTGATTTCGCCACGTATCAGTCGAATTGCAGTGGCCCGGACGCTTGTCTTGTTTAGCGACGCATTCGCGGTACGACGCGGCCGGAGTCATCACTGCCGAATGTGACAAGTAGACATTCATCACGACCGATCGCGCTTGATGCCCAGAACGTGCCGTTGCGAAACGACGTGCTGACGATGCGACTCGGTGACGAAAGCAGCGAACCACATGATTCGGCCATTACGGGAACGAAATCACTACAGAAAGACCGAGCGCTGCAGCCGTGTTGCCAGCGGATATACGTACGCTGTATTCGACCAAGCCGTACGTCTACATATATTAGTAGACACATAACTTCCGATACTTCATGCCTTTAGCTTGCAAATCATTCTCAGCAGTACACATCGGACATATTGTGCAATGTCTACGCACAGAACAGGTGTCTTTAAGCGATCACTGCTTTGCGACGCTTGTGCTCGTGCGTAGGCATGCTCTGTCTCGAAGGGCTGAAACGCTCCCTCAGCCTTTGCTGCGCTCGGACGGAAGCTGAAACGAAGTATAGCGCCCCGAGCTTTCCAGTTTGGGCTGGACGACCTTGGCGGTTAACTCGTTCGTCGTTCCTCCTGCCCTAGCTGTCGGCTCCTTTTGTATCTTTCCGCTTTCGGTCTCCCCCCCCCCCCCCTCCCTTCCCTGTTTTTCCTTCGAATTTCCCTCACTCCTTCCGTCAATCGCCCTCTCTGGGATGGGGAGCCGGCGAGCGGGCGGACGTCGATTTATGTGTGGTGGGACATGTGGTCGTTGTGTGGTTCTGTTAGCCTAATTTCTCGCGGGATAAAATGTCTTATATCTTTTTAATTTTTTCAATATAAATAACCTATGTTCCACGGTAAGCACAAGGAAGGAAAGGTGTAGCCAATGGAGCGGTGGTTGTGTCGTCTTGCAGGCGGCGAGATTTTTCAGCTATTTTTATGTTGTGTTAACGTAACTTCATGAAAAAACCAGGCTGACAAGCATCACGCTGCGTAAATATTCCCAAACCAAGTTAGCGTTATTATTGAAGGGGCTAATATTTTTTTACCGCCACGTCAAAACAGAACTTGAGTCATTTTGCACAGCGTTGAATTCTGTATTTGTGTTCATGGGTTTTTCAAGATTTTTGCTGCGGGTTTTTGATTTTTGAGCGGTCAACATTGATGCGGATCCCCACTAAGTGCAGTACGTGATTGAAATAAAACAATGCGTATTCGTGAACTTGTTTTCTGTGTGATCAATTCAGTGCTAAAAAGATGTGTATAATTACACATCAAAATACCCCTTGAAAACGTTCACAACGCCCTCAGCCGGCGCTGAGAGGCATTATGGGACACGCTGTCGGAAACGACGGACGGATGGAGATTGCTTGCTCTCTTCTGTCATGATGTAGCAGAAGAAAAGAGGGAGGCGAAGCGAGGCAGCGCGTGGCCTTCTGGGGTCGGGAAACCCACTCTTGAAACCTGGGCCGCTAGCGTCCACCGAGACTGAAAGGTAACGCTAACCATTGTCTGAAATGGGGAAGAGAACTTTCTTCTAATCCGTACCCTTTCCCTTTCAAAAGTTATCTTTCCCCTCGCTTCAATTGAATCGGGCCAATTCATTGAATTCAATTGAATCGGGCCTTCCCATTCAATTGAATGGGAAGGCAACGTGACCGTTGCCTTCCCATTATCCCGCGCGAGTCGCTCGTCTGCTGGAAACCAACGCCATCACTGGGCGAGGCGTAGCGGCGGCTCCGTTGCTCACGGCCCGGCCGTTTTTTTTTTTTTTTTTTTTACCAGGATTTTGACGGCAACGCGATGCCATCATGTTGTGCTAAGGATTGCACTAACAACATTGCGAAAGAAAACCGTTTTTGCCGTCCCGACGGGGAAAGAAAATCTTCAGCGACGAAGACAATTAACTTTTAGTAAATCGTTTTGGTTCCCCCGCTACGCTCTAGACTAGAGCGACGAAGCTACTGCGCATGTGCGCTGCTAGCGGAAACATTGCGGAGCTGCGGAGGCTAGCGGAGGCGCACTGTCGGACCAAAATAGCGAGGTGCGTAGCGCGGCGTGCTAGCGTGGGTCTCGTGAGAAGGAGACTTGGCGACATAAGGGCTGGGAAAGCCAGCGAGGGACGCAATTCAAGATGGCCGCCACGCCGCGCCAGTCCGGTCTGTGTGCTTCGCAGGATCCGGACATTTCGGTATAGGGCAATTCGGTGTAGGGCGTTTCGGTGCGGTCTTTTCGGTGCACGGACTTTTCGGTGCACGAACTTTTCGGTGTGGAACTTTTCGGTGCGCGGACATTTCGGTGCATAGACTTTTAGGTGTACGGACATTTCGGTGCACGGAAAATCAAAATCACGAGTTTTTTTTTGTTTTTTTCTAAACGTATAAAGCACTATTTTAGATAAAAATTAATTTTTTCGCACTTTATAAATTTTAGGACTTGGTCATGTATTTACGGTCACTTACTAATATACCACCTAAGTGACTTTGTTAGGCGCAGTACCATCCTGCGTGAGGATTGGATACGTTGGACATTATGGTTCGTTTGTCGGTGTCTCTTTTCCAACGTACGTGCTAGTCGCTTCACTTCATGTTTACGCGTTGGGTCGATACAGACGTTCTCGGCGCCTTCTGTAAAGGTGTGGGCTTTATTATTGGTAATCTGTGTAGGAATGATCCCAACAGCAAGTTTGAGATTGTTGAAAATTATCCGAGACATGTGATGCGACTAGTGCGTACGTAGGAAAAGAGACACCAACAAAGGAACCAAAAAGTCCAACGTCTCCAATCCTCACGCTGAATGGTACTGCGCGTAACAAAGTCACTTAGGTGGTATATCAGTAAGTCACCGTAAATGGATGACCAAGTCTAAAAAACTATAAAGTGCGAAGAAATAGATTTTTAGCTAAAATAGTGCTTATTACGTTTAGAGAAAAAAAAAGAAAACTCGTGATTTGGATTTTTGTGCACCAAAAAGTCCGCGCATCGAAAAGTTCCACACCGAAAAGTCCGTGCACCGAAAAGTCCGCACCGAAACGCCCTATACACCTAAAAATCCTAGACCTCCCCCCCCCCCCCCCGGCCCCCCTTTAAGTTTAATCGATACAAGCGCGTTTTAGTTTTTATTTGGCATACGTTTACATCCGGTTATTATTTGCATATTTATTTTCAATAGGAAACACTGCGAAAGTAAACTCCGAATTTCGGAGAATTGGGAATCAAGCAAATATAAACTCCGATAAACTCCGAATCTTCGGCAAAAAATAAACTCCGAAAAACACCCTCCGAATTTGACGAAAAATAAACTCCGAAAACACGGAGTCCTAATTATCATCAGCCCACGTCCACGTCTCTCACACGTTTAAAGATAATATTAATAATAATAGTTATTTGCACATAAAAACGACAAACTGGGCGGCGTGCAAGGCTGTACAGAAAGATGAAATCCCGCACGCAAGTGACCTGTCAGCGCGCTCCTGCGCTGCCTCAACTCGAATGTCCATGTCAGATGTCAGCCACTGCTTATTCGCTGTTTCCCTATCCCCAGAGTTTCGATCTAACTTCCCGCATACACAGTCCGTTAACGAGAATCCCCACCGGCCCCAACTGGAACTTCCTCCAACATTCTCATTTTTAAGAATGCGGCTTGGAAGTCTCCCTGCCTGCCCATTGTTTGACGTCGAAAGTGACTAGGGTTTTTGGCCAATCTTTGTTTAAACTGACAATTTTGCTGTTACAATAAGCTGCCGGTGTCAAATCGCCGACGCATCTTCTGCTTACACGAACCCGCTAGTGGAAAGTCACGTGGCACAAAGCGCGTAGCTGGTTGAACTATAATATTTAGCTTTTACAACGTTCAGGCGTGAACAGGGTCCAGGCCCCGCACTGTTCTTTGTGTGTTTGCGCGGTGGGCACGCTTGGGCAGAAACATCAATAAACGATCAAACACAAAAACAAAACGCAGACAGCTGGTTATCATTTGAGCCCGTTCTTGTTTCGAGCTTCGCACAAGATCCTTTCTCAAAGCGGCTTTCTCGGTTGGGCCCGCCACCTTTGGTCCTCTCTCGTTACATCTTTCGCGTTTCATCCTCCAAGAAGAAAATAAATAAATTAGGGGCACTTCGAGGTGACGGTGTCATGGCTTGGTCACCGCATATGCCCGAAGAAGCTTCTTCGAGTCCGTCCCTCCCTCCTCCCAACTGGCCTACACGCATGCGCTCACATACACACGCACACGCTCTTTGGTCCCCCGGTTTGGATACGTCCGTTCTGCTCCTGAAACGTGCAGCGAAGGTCAGGACCCGCTTGTTGGGTTGTCCCGAAGTGGTCGCAGGCGCTGGGCAATAAAACACCCGAACTGCGTCTTTGTGGCAAAGCACGGCTTCTGTACCTCCCTTTTCCCGAGCCGCGGGAGAATGTACTCAGAGTGCACAACCCCACTTCCCCCCACCACTGTCTTGCTAGGAACACTGCGCTGTCGCGTTTTCCATGAATTCCTTTTCTCTCCCTGGCTAGCACTCCCTCCGCCGCAAACCCGCATTTAGTGTGACCGTGTTAGAAGAGCGGATATAACTGCATTGCCCTTCTTCCGTCTTAACTTTTTTTTTCGCCGGATGGTAGAAATGTGACGAGGGTTAGCCCACATGGCGCGTTTTTCCAGGCGTCTATAGACCGTTTTACTGAAAGAGGGCGAGAGAGAAAAGGGGAAAGGGCTACCGGCGCTTTCCTCCTTTCTGGTTGTGTAGAAAGAGTGAAAGTCCCGGATGAGAGGCTTGGCCGGTGTTGGGTGTCTGCTGTGCCCCAACTTCGTTCGCGCTTTCTTTTCTGTATTAAACTCGCAAACTTAATTAGAGCCACGGGCTTCGATGGCAACAGTTCCCCGGTCATCGGGACACCATTGCTCGGTCGTAGGGTGCACGAATAACGACAGAAAGCGTCGAATACTGTCCGAGGACCTACGTAGCTTGCACGGAATCCGGCAAGGCGAGAGCGGCTGCAATGTCTTTAAGGTCCATCGCTTTCCACATGACCCCGGTCTCGGCGGCAGTGGATTTCGTCCGTAAACCGAAAAGCGTTTCCTCAACGCCATCCTCTCGACTGTGCTCGGAACATTTTGTGAATGGAGCGCGCACCGAATGCTGTACCGCCGATGAACATGGGGTACGCTCGCAAGGTGCGTGCCAGTTTTCTCGTGATAATTGCTGTTTCAGCTTGTAAAATTTTGTAACTGAATTTATCTTAATATTGATAATTTGCAGTGGTGACTGACTCAATTTTATCATCTACAACACTTAGTTGAAGGCTCATTTCCGCCGCCGGGTGAGGCTATAAATTGTTGAAAAGGTAGTTCTATCGGTTTTCCTGAATCGCGATCTCCTGCGCGATACCAGAGAGCCGGCAAAAGCGCTCCTTGGAGTGCCGCTGGTGGGTTGTTTCCGTTGATTGGGCGCTTTGAAGCGCTGGATAGTCGCTGCAGGGTACGTCTCGTGTGTTGCGATCTGCGTTTTCGAGCCCAGTGGGCACGTTTCTTTGTTCGAGTCATGGCATCCGCCAGTGCGGCGACGGGGAGAACAGCGGCAGCGAACGTGTCAGCGATAGAAATTGGAGGTTGGTACTCAAAATATTGCATCAAATAGTAAAATAATTCGTGGCTGCCTTGAGGCTTTCGGCGGTTCGATATAAGTACATCTAGAACGTCTTCGTCGTTCATCCACAAGGAAATATAGGAATACGGACACGCAAGATAAAAGCAGCGCGGCAAAACGATCTGTAGCAGCTCCGGGTGTTTACAAAAGTTAATTGAGGTTCCCGTTTCGTGTATCGCTTGTTGATTACTACTAAACGGCTACGTTGAAATAGGCCCATTGCAAGCAAAAATTGATGAATGGTTCATCATTTCCAGTCATACGGAAAGCGATGGAGCTTAGAAACATTGCAGCCGCACTCGCCTTGCCGGATTCCATGCAAGCTACATAGGTCCTCGGACAGTATTCGGCGCTTTCTGTCCTTATTCGTGCACCCTATCACCGAGCAATGGTGTCCCGATGACCGGGGAACTCTCGCCATCAAAGACCACGGCTCTAATTAAGTTTGCGAGTTTAAAACAGAAAAGAAAGCGCGAACGAAGTTGGGGCACGGCAGACACCCAACACCGGCCAAGCCTCTCATCCGGGACTTTCACTCTTTCTACACAGCCAGAAAGGAGGAAAGCGCCGGTAGCCCTTTCCCCTTTCTCTCTCGCTCTCAAAATGGCGCTACCCACGATAAAACGGTCTATAAGACCGTTTTACTGAAAGAGGGCGAGAGAGAAAAGGGGAAAGGGCTACCGGCGCTTTCCTCCTTTCTGGTTGTGTAGAAAGAGTGAAAGTCCCGGATGAGAGGCTTGGCCGGTGTTGGGTGTCTGCTGTGCCCCAACTTCGTTCGCGCTTTCTTTTCTGTTTTAAACTCGCAAACTTAATTAGAGCCACGGGCTTCGATGGCAACAGTCCCCCGGTCATCGGGACACCATTGCTCGGTCATAGGGTGCACGAATAACGACAGAAAGCGTCGAATACTGTCCGAGGACCTATGTAGCTTGCAAGGAATCCGGCAAGGCGAGAGCGGCTGCAATGTCTTTAAGCTCCATCGCTTTCCACATGACCCCGGTCTCGGCGGCAGTGGATTGCGTCCGTAAACCGAAAAGACGTTTCCTCAACGCCATCCTCTCGACTGTGCTCGGAACATTTTGTGAATGGAGCGCGCACCGAACGCTGTACCGCCGATGAACATGGGGTACGCTCGCAAGGTGCGTGCCAGTTTTCTCGTGATAATTGCTGTTTCAGCTTGTAAAATTTTGTAACTGAATTTATCTTAATATTGATAATTTGCAGTGGTGACTGACTCGATTTTATCATCTACAACACTTAGTTGAAGGCTCATTTCCGCCGCCGGGTGAGGCTAGAAATTGTTGAAAAGGTAGTTCTATCGGTTTTCCTGAATCGCGATCTCCTGCGCGATACCAGAGAGCCGGCAAAAGCGCTCCTTGGAGTGCCGCTGGTGGGTTGTTTCCGTTGATTGGGCGCTTTGAAGCGCTGGATAGTCGCTGCAGGGTACGTCTCGTGTGTTGCGATCTGCGTTTTCGAGCCCAGTGTGCACGTTTCTTTGTTCGAGTCATGGCATCCGCCAGTGCGGCGACAGGGGGAACAGCGGCAGCGAACGTGTCAGCGATAGAAATTGGAGGTTAGTACTCAAAATATTGCATCAAATAGTAAAATAATTCGTGGCTGCTTTGAGGCTTTCTGCGGTTCGATATAAGTACATCTAGAACGTCTTCGTCGTTCATCCACAAGGAAATATAAGAACACGGACACGCAAGATAAAAGCAGCGCAGCAAAACGATCTGTAGCAGCTCCGGGTGTTTACAAAAGTTAATTGAGGTTCCCGTTTCGTGTATCGCTTGTTGATTACTAAAAACGGCTACGTTGAAATAGGCCCATTGCAAGCAAAAATTGATGAATGGTTCATCATTTCCAGTCATGCGGAAAGCGATGGAGCTTAAAAACATTGCAGCCGCACTCGCCTTGCCGGATTCCATGCAAGCTACATAGGTCCTCGGGCAGTATTCGACGCTTTCTGTCGTTATTCGTGCACCCTATCACCCAGCAATGGTGTCCCGATGACCGGGGAACTGTCGCCATCGAAGACCACGGCTCTAATTAAGTTTGCGAGTTTAAAACAGAGAAGAAAGCGCGAACGAAGTTGGGGCACAGCAGACACCCAACACCGGCCAAGCCTCTCATCCGGGACTTTCACTCTTTCTACACAACCAGAAAGGGGAAAGCGCCGGTAGCCCTTTCCCCTTTTCTCTCTCGCTCTCAAAATGGCGCTACCCACGATAAAACGGTCTATAGAGGAGCGTCTCGGCTTACCGGCCGCGCTAAGCCAGACGCGTGCGGCCATTCAAATCACACGCAGCACTATACCGGGCAGCGCTTCGCGTCGTGTTTCCGGAAAGCGTGTACCCAACGTAGCCAGACGCGCTTAAGAAACAAAAGCAAATATTAAATAGAAATCAGGCGTTAAATGATGGCTACATGCCATAATATTTAATTTTGTTAATAGTAAGCACGGCTTTTCATTACAGCAATTGCAATAAGCTCAATTTCAATCATTTTCGTCCTTATTAGTGCGTACGCTTCATCCATAGGCGTACCAACTTGTTTTTGAGTGGGGGGGCAAGCCAGCACCTACCCCTTCCCTTCCCTCCCCCGTCCCCCCAGGAAGGACCGGGGGGTGGTGCCCTTGGTTGTTTGGTATCCCTTGGGCGCCGCCGGCGGTTGTTTGGCCTGCCCAGTGTCGGCTGTTTCAGGGGGGGGGGGGGCGGGGGGGGCAAAACGTATGCCTTGCCGCCGCCGCCCCCCCCCCCCCCCCCCGCTTTGAGAACTGGGGGGGGGGGGGGGGCAAGCGCATCGCCTAAGAAGCTCTTCGTGGATCTGGCCTCAGATTCACGAAGAGCTTCTTAGTTTACGACAACTTAGCTAAGAAGTTCGTAAGTTAAGAACATCGTAAGAAGAGGAGAAATCGGTATTCACGAACGCGTTCTTAAGTGAGAGGAGGAAAGCGACGTTCTCGTACGGAAAAACTAGAACTTACCGGTGCTGTTGCTATGGCGACGGCGTCTTCGGCAGCACGAACAACCAATCGGAGAGCTCGGCATGGTTCGGAGCCGTTCGGAGCACGTGGATTTTTCATAACAAACACAGGCGGCCTTTCTGCCACCGCTTGTCTGGGGTTCGTGTCCGTGCAGTGATATGTCGACGCTAACACGATTTAAACACGCCCGAATGCCGAGGCCGGGATGCGTAACCGCCTCCGTTGACTGCTACGAACTCGATCGCTACGAAGTCAACACAACTGTCATCGTTGGTAAAAGACGGCCCGTGTCAGTCGTTTGCAAAGCGACGTAGATGGAAACAAATTGCCGCGGCGTTTTTCGCGGCCTCGGAGATGCAGGAGCGAGCCGACGTTAAAAAAGATACGTTTGAACTACGAGAGTGTCAGCAAGAGCCACGTAATACCTGTTCACACTCGGAGCGGACGCGCGCGTTTGATCGAAGTGCTGGATTCGCGCTGTTGGACCGCGAATTGATAAGCGCTTCGGGACCGATCCTTTACGATTGCAACTCGATGCTGACGTGACACCCGGCAAAGAAAGGTTGGACCGGCATTGCGACCCACGAACTGTTATAGCGATCGACAGTGAGGTGCAGTCGTGTCAGAATAAAAATGGAATACTAATAACAAAGTGTACATACCGTGTTGCGAAGGTAATCCATACGGCATTTATTTGAGCTCTATATCACACAAAACAAAGAGATAGAATCGATGAGAGCCCCTTTTCGACGACAGCGTTCGTCACCGCTGCCTCGGAAAACAAGGAGATGACAAGAGGAAGAGATTGACCTCTTAATCTAAAATTGAGGTCAGCCCTTACAAAAATTTATATCTGGCCAGATCTGAAGATTTCAGATATGGCCATATCAAAAATTGGCCACATATAACCTGATATGGTATATCTGCCAGATATAGCCTCATAAAGCCAGATATAGCCTGATATCCCCGGCCAGGTATGGAAATCCCAGATCTGGCTAAGTAAGGAAATTCCAGATCTGGCCAGGCATATCAAAAGGACACAAGCCTGAAATCAGCACTTTATATATTTTTATTGTCTACAATTCTCCCAAGTGCCCCGGCCCGCACTCAAGGAAATAAAGGAACGGTGATCCTTCAGCTCCCTAGTGATCGCTAGTTTTGACCAATTCCATGGTTACACACTTTCGAGTGTAATTCGTGGTCACCCTGAACAAGCGTCCCAAAGGGCTCAATGACCTGTCATATCACTTTTAAAATTTCTCGTCAATGGCAGCGTTTATGATACTGTGCATTCTGTCTAACCTTCAACAAGGCTGAGGCGCCAAAATCTCTTACAATATTATCATTCTCGTGATTGTTGTTTTAGCAGGAATTACTTAAAAGCCGAGAAATCACAACAACCAAAACCGGGATTTAGCTCGGATTCAGCGGAGCTGTTTCTAGCATTTTTAGCGTTTTTAACTTAATATCAGCGTCTTTGAAGCTGTACGAGAATGATAATAATGTAAGAGATATGTCTGCAGCTCATCCAGGTTGAAGGTTGAACAGAATGCACAGTACTGACATTGGCGAAAAATGTTAAAAGTGATATGACAGGTACTTGGGTTCAATACGACACTTGTTCAGGTGACACCGAATTACACTCAAAACTGTGTAACCAAAGAATTGGTCGAAATTTCCGATCACTAGGCAGCTGAAGAAACACCGTCCCCATGATTCCTCGAGTACGGGCCGAGGCGTTTGGGGGATTTAGCAAATTGTCTATTCCGGCGTAATGTTAACACTTCAAAATAATTAATTCTACATTGAAATCCTCGTGAAAATTAGCACAAATAATCTCAAACGTAAGCTTGCCAAAACTGAAGTTTGGGATTATTTGTGCTAATGTTTAGCTTGCGAACAATGAGTCATTCACATTTTGCTAACAAAGTAAATTTTTAACTTTTTTTAAACTTTTTAATATATCGAAAACAGGCCGCCAGATAAAGCTGTATATACGCCAGATAAGGCTGTGTATACGCCAGATAAGTCTGTATATACGCCATATCAGGCTGTATATACGCCAGATAAGTCTGTATATACGCCAGATAAGTCTGTATATACGCCATATCAGTCTGTATATACGCCAGATAAGTCTGTATATAGGCCGTATATAATCATATAATGTTTGATATGGCCAGATATGGCCCAGATATAAGATTTCCATACGGGAGCGATCAAACTACGTATAACACGGGAAGGGTTCACAAGGGTCGCGCGGGCATATTCCATTCAGCACGCCAGCCGGTCGTGGGCAGACGGTCTTGGCCAAGGACCGTCAGAGCACCGCTGCGCCGAGTCCTAGGCCTATCTGCCGAACTCGCTTGGCCGGTCGGTGGAATCGTGGCCGCTGGAGCTTTTCCCGGGTGTTTGTGGATCCAGCGTTCTTGTTCGTCGTGGTCTGTTTCAAGTACTTTTTACTTTTTTCTTACTGCTTGAAGTCGGGACGCGTGAGAGGCGCACGTAGAAAAATAAACGTCCGTTGGTCGTCGCGAACAAGTACCTGAGCGACGCTGTCGGCCATGCTGATTTGATCGTAAGAAGTGCGTAAGACAGCTTCGGAGCTGTCGTAGGATTTCGTCGTAACCTGCGCAAAACTTACGAAAATTTCGTTTCGTGAATACGAGTTTGTTCTTAAGTTTTGTCTTACGCACATTTTTGGCGTAAGATCGTTTCGTGAATCTGGCCTCTGGCTCCTCCACATACGTCGGAAAGCGCCAAAAAACGCTGCGTTTCGTCCCGGCGCCGGAAGTGACGTCAAAGCGCATTTTCGAAAAAGTAATGGATTAACTCCTAAATTACAAAAAAAAATGTAACGGGATACAAGTAATCCCGTTACTTGTAACAGGTTACTTCCATGTCTGTGTGCTACAGTATATTTAATTTTAGACACATCACGGCGAAGAATCAGTGCAATATCGCACGCATTTGATGATGTGATTATCGCTTCGCGACCGTAAAGGTATTGTCTAGAGCTGCTACTCGCCAGTTTGAATGGAGCTTAAAGAGCTATAAAACCGCACCAAATCTACGAGCGGAATATACCACAAATTAAGTTTTGTCATGACGCCATTTTGAAAATGCATACGTAAAGAAAAACAAGTAGTGTAACCACGACGTCCTTGCGCCGAATGATCGTAGCTCTCTGTAAAAAGCGAGCGGAAGGTTAAAAAAAAAAACGCCTTAAATGTTTGAATCAGTGAACACTACATTAACGTCGACCATTGATACTATTTCTTTTTCTACAAATGAAGCTCGCTCACAATTAAATGTCACACAGATATCTTTACAATAACAATAAGGAATATGCGGAATATAAAAAAGGACGATCACTGATCAGTCAGCGCGAAGAAAAGAAGCCCTAACCGATTATGTTTTTTTTTCTTTTAATAAGAGTGCGGTGATTTTTTATTTGCTTTTTACTGCGTCTAAACTTGTGGGTTCAGGTACGTTTAGGACTTTACTTTTCCCAGCAGAACCACTGAACTGCTGGGGACGCTAACGAACCTTCTAGCCAATAATTAAGTAATGTGATTTTGCCCTCCGGGTATACCCACGCCGAACCACAAGGGCAAGTGACATGCTTCGGGAAGGAGCGGTGCAGGGAGCGGTGTGCTGGGTGGACGGGAAGTAAGCCGAAAAAAAAACGGCTTAAAAAGGGGGGGGGGGATGGAAGGTGCAGGATGATTCACTTTACGCGCTGGGTTGAAAGAAGGGAAAAAGCTATGCTCTTGTGAGAGTGCGTGTGTCATTCTTCGCGTGGCCACAACCGTCACTTGCCTACAGGTAAGAAATCTAGTCAAGTGGCCGAAGATAACGCAGTGATTTGTCCAGACAGGTTGTAACTTCCATTCCGCTGTCAGCTGCAAAGGAAAGCTGGCTTTTTTTTTAAATTTCCATCCGCAAGTCAACTTATATAGCGTTCGTCATCAGATCAACTCGTCTTCCCATGTAGAGTCGGGCGAAAAGACGTTTGCAACGCGACAAAACATTTTCTTATTTCATGGGGAGCAGAGATCATCGGAACATCGTGATGCTAGGAAAGAAACTGAAGGTGTGGGCTTTATTATTGTTAATCTTTGTGGGGAAGGGCCCAACAGCAATAAGCTTGAGATTGTTGAAAGTTACCCGAGATATGTGATGCAACTAGTGCGTACGTTGGAAAAGAGACACCGACAAATGAACCATGAAGTCCAACGTCTCCAATCCTCACATAGGATGATACTGCACCTAACAAAGTCACTTAGGTGGTATATCAGTGAGTGGCCGTAAATGGATGACCAAGCCTAAAAAATTATGAAGTTCGAAAAAATAAATTTCTAGCTAAAATAGTGCTTATTAGGTTTACAGAAAACAAAAAAAACTCGTGATTTTGATTGGCCGTGCACCGAAATGTCCGTGCACCGAAAAGTCCGTGCACCGAGATGTCCGCGCACCAAAAAGTCCCACACCGAAAAGTCCGTGCACCGAAAAGTCCGCACCGAAACGTCCTACACCGAAACGCCCTACACCGAAAAGTCCTAGACCCGTGCTTCGTGATCGTGGTTCTGAGGGGTGGGTTATGATCTTGCTGCTGCGAGAAGTAGCCGCGACAAAGCCGTTCCACGACTGCAACAGGTAGCGATTTATGGCTAACATCAAGGAGGTTCTAAATAATAGGAGGGG
>JAZHYW010022675.1:0-24354 GCA_037355805.1 Ixodes ricinus
AACGCAAGGCCGTGGTTCCTTGCCGTTAGCTTCCACGATTATCATCGGAGATACAAAGTCACCCTCGCCTGTCTCAATTAGCTTAAGAGCGAGCATCTGCTCAACAGCTTCCTTCATCAGTTTTTCCTGTCGAGGCGAGTACCGGTAAGCTTTGCACCTCTTGGTGTCACTCGAAGTCAACTCGATGTCATGAGTCATCAAACTAGTTCGACCTGGGACTTTCGAAAACAATTCCTGGTACTCGGTTATCAAGGTTAGCAAGTCCTTAGTCTGACTTTCGCTTAAGGTACCTGGCTGAACCGTGGTTGCCAAGATCTCCTCTGGAGTGAAGGAGGTTAAATCTCGTGGGATCTCTGGAAGGCTAACTGCTACTTCGTCGGGTTCGTTTAGCAAGACGCCCACGATATGAACTCGTTCTACGTACGGTTTCATTAAATTACAGTGGTAGATCCTCACTTCCTTCCTACGACCAGGTAACTTAACGATATAGTTCGTGTCCGACAGTTTTTGCAGTACCGTCCCAGGACCTTCCCACTGAACTTCTAGTTTGTTTGCCCTTGAAGTTCGCAACATCAGCACTTTCTGTCCCTCACGGAAACTGCGAACACTGCTGTTTTTGTCATAGCGTTGTTTTGCCTTGGTCTGTGCTTCGAGCATGTTGGCTTCCACGAGAAGCTGCGTGTCATACATGCGTTGAAGCAAGTTACATACGTACTCAACTACTGTCGGGTCGTCCTCGTGTCCTTCCCAGTTTTCTCGGAGGAGTCTAAGCGGTGACCGTAACGCTCGCCCGTAGACAAGCTCAGCGGGGCTGAAGCCCGTTGACTCGTGTGCCACTGAACGAAGAGCAAACAGCATGGCAGGCAACGCTGCGTGCCAGTCCCTCTTTTTCTCATAACACAAAGCCCGCAGAATGCGCTTCATCACGGAGTGTACCTTCTCTACGCTGTTGCTCTGTGGGTGGTTGACCGAGCTGTGGTAGATCTTAATGCCGCACTTTTGCAGAAAAGCTGTGGTCAACGCGCTTGTAAACACGCTGCCAAGATCTGACTGGATTTCGCTCGGAAATCCAACGCGCGCAAAAATGGACAAAAGTGCATCTACGACTTCCACGGACGTTGCGTCGCAGCAAGGGCACTGCTTCGGGGAATTTAGTGGCAGGGCATACCATTGTCAACAGATATTTAAAGCCTTCTTTTGTTGCAGGCAGCGGACCCACAATGTCCATGATGACTCTGCGGAAAGGTTCGGTAATAATTGGGACCGCTGTCATGGGTGCCTTGCGTTTTTCATTAGGTCGACCCGTCCGCTGACAGACGTCACAGCTCCGAACGAAATGTTCGACATCTTTAAAACAACTTGGCCAGTAGTACTCGCTTAGGAGCCTTGCCTTCGTCTTGTTGATACCTAGGTGGCCCGACCAGCCCGCCCGGTGAGACAACTCCAAAAGGTTTTCTCGGTACTTCAGAGGAACGACAATTTGGTCGACGTTCATCCCTTTCTTTCCACGAAACTCGCGGTACAGTATTCCGTTCTTTTCGAAGAACGTTGAGCTGCTCGAATCAGGGTTTTGAATGCTCTCCCAACATTTTATCAACGTGGAATCACCCTTTTGCTCTGCAATCAAGGTTGCCCTATCTATTGCAGCGAGCGCCTTAAAATCACTGCTCGTCGGAGGGATGAACGTCAATTCATCGTCCACTTTTTCCTCGTCATGGTCTGGCTCATCTGAAGCGCTACGCTCGTCATTTTCGACGGGATGGTGCGAGTCATCTGCTGCACTAGCTTGTGAAGCTACAGCCTGCTCTATACTTTGTTCGCAGCTTTTCTTTGTCATTGATCTCGTGACAACCATGACCGGGTTCATGTCAAGGGTTATCCCCGATTTAAGAAGTTCCTTTGCGGTTCTGTTGGACAAAAGGTACGGGCATCTCGGCAAGACGTTGTCCGAGACTGCTGCCTCGGTTTCCACTTCTCCAAAGGTACCTTTCAGGATTACTTTCGCAACAGGTAGGCTGACAGTACCTCCTTCCAGGGCCTGCCTCAGGCACACGTAGTCGCCTGTGAAGTCGTTCTCGTTCACGAAAGAAGAGTGCACGACGTCGTACGTCGCACCGGTGTCCCGTAAGACCTTGCAAGCCCTACCGTTTACGTCCATGTCGTAAAGGTATGGACCTAACAAGTCTTCGTCCTTCTCGAGAACGAGCTGGACTGGGGAGACCTTCGGGACACGACATCCAGCAGCCACGTGCCCTGGCTTTTGGCACCGGAAGCATACTATTGGTTTCCGTGCTTCGAACGACTTCTTCAAGCGTGTTTCGGGGGACTCGTCTTTAGGAACTTGCTTGTTCGCGTTCTTTTCCGACGTGCGGAATGCTTTAGTTCCCCCAGACGAAGCCCCCGGAGGCCGGTCAGTCTTCCCTAGGTCGCAACTTGATCCCCTCTTTGCACAGTACTCATCTGCATATTCTGCTGCCTTGCGTACTGTTCCTACGTCCGGTCGATCCTGAACCCATTCTCTGAGCTTTTCAGGTAACGTACAATAGAACTGCTCTAAGCAAAATTGCTCGAACATCTTCGTTTTGTCCTCATACGCCTGAGCTCCTTTGAGCCAGTTTTCCAGAAAACTAGCTAGCTTATATGCGAACTCTGAGTAGCTCTCTTGTGGGCCTTTCGTGGCTTCTCGAAATTTCAAACGGAAAGCTTCGGGTGACAACTTATATTTTCTCAACAAAGCACCCTTCACTACCGTGTAACGTTCGGCCTCTTCTGGCGGTAACCTTGCCAGTACATCAGCTGCTTCGGCCGGCAACACGCTTAGAAGCCTCTGAGGCCAAGATGACTCTTCGAAACCCATCCTGACGCATGTGCGTTCGAAGTTGGTTAAGAAGAACCCCAATTCGCTCCCAACAGAAAAGGGCTGAAGAAAACTTCTCATGTCATAGTTAACTGCTTTCGCGACTCCAACAGCGGTCATTTCCGAAGTCAGCTTTAGCTGCTCGAGTTGCAGTTGTTTCAGTTGTTCGTCTCTTTCTTTCTCTAGGCGTCGTTTCTTTGTCTCATCGACAGCTTCGGCAATTTCGTCATGCCCGGCTCCGCAGGCCGAAATTTTTTTGACTATGTCTGGCTTTCGCATCGCCTTGCTTACATCCAAACCGAGCTCTTCAGCTACGGCTAACAACTCTACTTTAAGCAGGCTATCCAAATCCATTTCTGCCAGCTACAATGTCAAAGTCCCGTTTCTGTCGCCTTTCCTATTTTCGCTTCAACACGAAAATTACAACACTCGGCGTACCAGAAAAAGCAAGAGCCAAAGCCTCACCAACCGCTGCCGTAGCGCTCCCGTAGATCCGCCATCCCACCGCTGCCACCAGCTGTTGCGTTTGGCCGAGCAGGACTCCAGGCCACGGCGAGAAGACGACACCGGGAGCAGGGCAGACGGACTTTTTAATCCAGGCAAGCTCGCCGACAGACGAAAACCGAAGAACAATACCGGCGGCGGCGCGACCGACTTTTATCGGCTGCTGCCAAGAACAAATGAAAGAAAAAGTGCGATGCCGAAGATATCGCTTTTGGCGCGGCGGCTATCAACATTCGCGCGTTCTTGCTGCGCTCACGCGTGACAACGCAACAGCACCTATACCAGCCGGATGCATCTGCATTCTACATTTTGTTACCTTCACTACCAGGTGAATGTTTCTTCTGCCACTCGAGAAAGCATAATGCAACTAAAGGAAAATGTTAGGGAGAGAGATGAGTCGTTTCAGATGTGCTACAAAAAACACCACGCTAAAGACTGCTGTAAAATATTGAGTTGCTCTGCGTGCGGCGGCCAAAATGCCGTCGCTATGTGCAACCCGTTCTATACTCGAAGGGTGAAGGAAGTGACAAGCTAAGAATGAGTCGCCTGTGCGCCCTCGTCCAAGCCAAACTCGAAGGGAGAAAAAGTCGTGCCAACCGGTAGTCAGAGATCGTGTCCACCTGCGAACATTTAAAGCGTGTATCATCAACGAGAGCTCCGGCGGATATGTAAGAGGAATTCCAGATGGAGGCAGTCAGCGATTGTTTATTCAAAAAGATCTGGCGAAGCGCTTAAATCTCAAGTCACTGCAAAAGACCAAACTTCAACGTAATACCTTTCACAGTTCCGACAGTAGAGAACTCAATCATTGCAATGTAGTGGATATCCGTGTCAAGTGCGAGTTTAACGACAACGAACCCATAATAGAAGCAGTTACAATTTCGGTAATTTGCTAGAATATTGCGGCGACAATTTTACAAGATATGTTTGTTCCCCATATTCGATTAACCTGAGACAGGGGTAGAGAAGAAATATCAAAACATAGAAGAGACAAAAAATAGACGTGAAAATGCCTCAAGCTTAACTAACTCGTTTATTTAGTTCCCCTCCTTATATAGTTTCAATCTCAAGTTCATCTCCGCCAACACAAAAGGATAAAGTCTATGCAGTTCAAGCGCCCAAGTCCCCTCACGGAATGCAAGGATGTGGACAACCTTGCAGGTCGACGCGATAAGGCAACATCCATCCTACTTCAATCTTAAAGAGAATTACCTCTTCCCTTTTACACCAAATACAGTTCCCACTTTTAATTAAAAAACAAACGCCCCCTGCACCTACTACAAAAAACAAATAAACTCCGAAATGGTTTTTAAGTTAAAACACGTCAAAACTAAAAAAGTGTGTTTTGCAATTCGTTTGGACAATTACAATCAGGGTCGCATTTCAAACAAATGCACCATGTGGACTGATTCGATCGTTGTGCTCGGTTGGAAAAAAGGTGCGTCAAGTAAGGGGAAGCTGTTTGTCAAACACAGAGTTCTTGAAATTCAACCTATGACCGTTCCAGACGAATGGAGGCGTTTCCCAGAAGAAACTAAACCAGCTGATCTACTCACAAGTAGAGAATCTGCTACAATTCTTCGCGATAGCTGTCGTTGGTGGGACGGCCCTGAATGGCTCATTTTAGAAGCCGGTGACTGGCCGGAGGGTCCACACCAGTCAGGCTGGCTAATCCGGCTCGAAAGAAAGCGTTGAAGACTGCACACATGCATCTCCAAGCAGAAGCTCGAGAAACTACTGTACTTTTTGATATGACAAAGTACAACAGTCTTCAGAAAGTACTTTGAATCGCAGCACGGGTCATCAGACTTACGCATAGCAGCAGCTTTAAAGGAAATAGACTAGGCGGGCAATTTTAAGTCCGGAGAATATCCTGCAGCAGAACGTACTGAATAAAGCAAGTTCAATAAGAAGCCTTCGCAAGGGAGCTTCAACTGCTATCGAGCAATCGTGACATTAAACCGACCTTTTCTCTGTGTCGGGCCTGCACCCATTTCTCGACGACGACACCTCAATCAGTGTAACAGGATGGATGCAACAATTCCATGTCCCTTGCTCTGTGAAGCATCCAATCATTCTAAAAAAAAACCCTCATCTGGCGAGCGTATTGTTCTGGATGTTAATTACCAAGTTGTCCATAAATGAGTATCCAGCACAATGGCCACTCTAAGACAGCGGTTTTTGATCCTCGAGCTTGATAGTTGACAAAGAAGACTCCCAGAAAAGTGCCTCCAACGTTTGAGGTTTCGCGCAAAGCCAACACCTTTGCCATTCCGACCTCTACCTGCGAAGTGAGCAAATATTACAAATTCGTTTTGACATTACGGAGGTTGACTTCGTAAAACCTGTGTATGCGAGAAAAAGCTAACGCAGAAGCTAAGAGCTATAGAACGTATGATGTCTTGTCTACGTACGCAACCACAAGCGCTGTCCATCTGGAGCTGTCAAGCGAGATCTCCCCTGAAACCTTTCATGCATTTCGAAGATTCATTTCCAGGAGGGGGATGCCAATTACTATTTATTCTCAGAATTCTAGATCATTCAAGATGGCTTCGACCGACTTAAGGAAGGTTTAGAGTTCTCTGAGGCACCATGACTTCTCGTCATACCTGGCACGTTGGAGAATTAAAAGGAAATTTATCGTTGAAAGCGCTCCTTGGTGGGGCGGACGGTGGTAGACGTTAGTTTAATGAGAAAAGAAAGTTTCAAGTAAGGTTTTCGGTAGAAGCAGTTTCATTTTTGAAGAACTGTCAATTGTGCTGGTGGAAGTCTAGGCCATTAAAAAGTCTTGACTATTAATGTACATTTAATCTTACCTCCAAAACCGACACCAGTCAACCCATGTCATTTCCTGGTTGGACAAAGCCGCACCTTTATGCGGGAAGCCGATTCAAACTCTTAACTTTCGAAGTCCATGACTCAAAGGAAGCGATCCAGAGGCTCAGGAATAGGCAGCTGGTTATGAACCATGCTTGGATTTGTTAGAGCAAAGAGTAGATCCAGCAGCTGCTATTATATAGTCAATAGGCAAATATAAATTCAGCGTCCTTAAACATTGATGTCGTAGTACTGTTACTAGACAATTGATGCCCAAATGATTTGTGGAGAGCTCGCCCGAGTGACGGAGGTCTACGTTGGAAATGATGGCTTTATAAGGGCATGTCGCGTGACCGACAAAGACGTAATTGTATTTAGAAGACCGGGTCAGAACTTTCATCTACTTGAGACACACTCAGATTTAAAAGCTTGGTCTGCTGGGCAAGTTGGTAATTGACAATCATATAAAAAATAGCGCGAAAAGTCACCCATTACACCCAAGAGGAAACCAAAGAACTTTGTAGTGTTACCCTGCATCCATAAAGTGTTGCACAATCTGAAAACGATAGCATCCAAGTTTTCCGTGGACGTTGTTTTCACTGCCCCATGCAGAATGTCTAAAATGTGCGCTATGGTGAGCAAGCCGAAAGTGAAGAGACCTGCTTGCAGCAAGGAACACGTCACAAAGGTCGTGCCTTTTGCCACTGAGGTGGTTTACAGGATTCATTTAACTCGTGGTCGTGTTTACATAGGCCAGAAGGGACGTTGCTTAAATAATAGTCTTCGAGAACATGCGGCTTCTCTTGGCAACAATTACGGTTCTTACTTGCCGGGGCATTGTAAAACTTGTGGTTGCTCCCCATGCTGGACGGTGCGTTGGTAGAAAGACGCAACAAAGGAAGGTTAGGAAGATAGTTGCTGGAGGCGGCAAATATACATGCTCGCGGCAAAGACGTTTGCATCACCGTCGCATTGGTGTATATGCAACCGAAAGAGTACAGCTTCATTAACACAATCTAGCTTGTAAATATTAACACGGCGCCTTTTCCTTTCCTCGTTCGGGTTGTGCGGTGGGGCGATGTAGCTGTTTTGCTAACTTTTAAACAGGCGGTGGGCAGGGTGTATCTACAGATTTGGCGGTACGCCGTGTTTTTGTTGGAGACAAGATTACGCGCGTGCACAATGATAGCAAAGTTGGAAGCATTCAATAAACTTTAGTTGCCAGTTAGCGCTTGTCCTGTGTGCTTCTTCCTTTTTCTACCGTCTTTTTTGCGCTAATTTTGATACGAAACTCAGATTTACTTGCTCGGGAGGATGCTGACAAACCAAAGAAAGAAAGAAGAAGGAACTACGAGCTGTAAGAGTACGTAACTAAGAAGGAGAGATGTATGTTTGAGTGTATTATTTAACCTACTGGCCGCATGGACTTTCGGCACGACGTTCTGCCCTTTCACTGTGACATCTTTGAAAAGGCCCGAAGATACCAGATAAAAAAATACTAATAGTTAAGCCTACTTTTGACACGTTTTGGGCAAAGTATGGCCAATGAACCCAGAATGAAGACGCAGAAGGTGAAGTTTGGCGGCTATATGGGAATTTAGGGCTTTTAATTTTCCTAAACTTGTTGTTAAGGAAACAATATTGGCACAAAAAATTCGCTACTTGGGGCAATAATTTTGGCATGCCGTACAATTGCAGTGCGTCTCGACGTCGTGGGAGCTACATATTGCAAACAAAGGTGCACGCGTTTAAGTTTCCTTGATGGAAGAGCGCGGGTCCGAAACACTCGTTCTTTAATGTTCGATCTACAATTTTGAAACTTTCGCTACGTTATGGAAAAACTTTTAAAAAGATTAGGTTTTTTCTGCATACCCATAGACAAACTAAATTTTTAAGTATCATGAGTGCAATAGCCTATTTTGCTCCATATAAAGTGTAGAGTGCCAGTATCTAGCCAAAAGCTGTGTAAAAGTTTTCAATTTAGAAAACAAAAAATAGGGACGTCGCAAAAGCCTTCCTTTAAGAATCATTTAGAAGTTAGTTAAAATTTGCAAAAACATAATTAAAATAGTGCAGTTTCAAATACATATCCGCACCCTACGTGTCCTCAAGATAATACATACACATTTTTATTATGACTGAAAAGTTATAAGTACCAAAAACGGAGTGCACAAATTTTAAATACAACCCAAAGTTGCGAAAAAAAATTTTAAAGTTCGAAAGGTGTCAATTCTTGAAAAATCGCTTGAAGTAAATAAAAGTTTGATCATACATAATGTGCCCAGGAATTATTCAGAGTTATTAAGAACGTTCCTTCATGTATATTGTTAATTTCAGTGGCCCTCTCGCGCCATGCTTTTTTCAAACACCGTTACATTATATGCTCCTCCCACGTCAGCATTTTCTCTTCACGAGGTTTTGGCTGGCAGTTCTTACCGAAGCGGTGTAAGTTTTCTTGCTAGTGAAGGGCTTGTGCTGAATTGGTGCTAGATGTTGGAGAATCGTGCTGAAGCGCGGAGGTTTACATCCTTTAAGTTGACGGAAAGCAAAGCTACTGCGAGCTCGCACTGCCGTAGCATTGCTTTGCACTTTCTTCTCCATCTCACGCGGCACGCCTCGGCGTAAACTTCAAAAGAATAACCCCACTTGAGGCCCTTGCTCTTCTCTAAGCGTAGTTTGAAGGACGATGAAAATTCCTGTCGCTTTTTCCAGCCGCACTCGTAACAAACGGGGCAGATCGAGTCGCTGGGATGTGTCGTTAGTGCAGCGATGTAGCATATATCACTTAACCGGTTTAGAGCCACATGCTCTGCAAACGTTTTCAACAAACCCGATGTTTTTGTCATTTGTCACCGATCGCGACGGAACTGTCGACGTTGCCGTGATGGGCTTAGCACACATCGGTTAACGTTCCTTCGCTGGCGTTTACCGCTTGGCTTTGCGCTGTCCAGTCTTAAAGATTGTGCTTCCATGGGCAAACGCGATAATCGCGCGTGCAGTGTTGTCTATTGCAATTCAAATCAGAAAATCCTACAAAGCGCCACTTTCCTGAGTGACAGCCTCTCGAAGATGGCCAATATTTGCGTAAACTTGCAATGACTTGAGCAATCGCGAGTTGACACTTTTAAATACGAAAGCATTAACTGTCCCCTGGAGCGGAGCCGGCGTTGTCTGTAACTGCGAAAAACAGCAGAGAAATTTCCTCCACGCGCGTCTGCGACTTACGTTTTCAGCCATTTCCGCCAGACGCAGCCGATGCTACGAGAGTATATGACGAATCAGAACTGGCGTAATCAAAAGGGCACCATCATGGTATTAGTAATGCTTCTGTCTGTGTTTTCATCGCTGAACCAATCATAAACAGAACAAGCCTGAAGTGATTTGCACTTTTGACGCCGCTGGCTGAGTCGGTCCCGTTCCTCGTAGCTTTATCCGCTGCGTCTGGACGGAAGGTGGCAAGCGAAGTATATAACGGCTGCGACGCCGCCCGCGCGCCGGAGAGTTGCAAGGAGACGCCTGCCTACACTCACTGGCGCCACTCCCCACGCTTCGCCGCAGCAACGCACACCTGCCGCTACCCAGAGCCGGGCCGGACGGCGTCCGCAGTGGCTGCCAGGCCGGCCTCTTCAGAAGCAGCAGCGGACGCGCACCTTGTAGCAATATGCCACGTATATGAATGTTTTCGTACTCCTCCACGAAACTAGTGTTAAGTGTCCTCCTGCAATTTATTTTTCTCATTTCCGGGACGTATCTTGACTTTTTTACTCGTGAAAGTAGGATGTGCAAGGAAATAAACAAGCAAATGAAGAAATTGAAAATTTCAAAATAAACTGCATTTTTGACTCTCATCTTTAAAGCGGCCATACAGGAGCGTCTTTAAGGTCGCCACAATATGCAGTGATCACTCACTCTGCGGTTTCTGAGCGGCCGCATAAATTCTGTAAATCACGATCATGCGCGGGCGATTTTACCTATTAAAAAAGCAATACAATCAGAAACACACCGAGGTCATCTTAGGCGATGGGATGAGTGCTGTCCTGTTAACGAGGACGGCACTGACCAATGAAAACTCGACATTTCGTGGGGATTGCAAACGCTGTTACTACAAAATAAGTATGTTTTTGTACATGATAAGAGCAAATACGAGTAGGGAGACAAAGGTTAGTTTTATAACGCAGAGGGAATATAATACTACAAGAAATCGTTTAAAAAACAGCGCACTAATTTTTTCGTCTTTCCCGGGAGTGATATGTCCGGTGATCTGCTCTCAAGTGCGCGCCCACTGGATCAAATCAGTCAGCGTCAGGTTAGCGAGAGCCATGGCGCGATGAAGCGATGGATGCGGTGGTACACGATTCACTTTCTGTTCTACGACAGCATACGACTGACTGAAAACACTCGCCGAAATCTAGGTGTCCGTGACTGCCAGGACAACGAGCCGCGCACATTCGAGATATCACTCCGCTGGTCCACCGGTCGAGATGCGAGGACCTTTCGCTCGCCATTGGATGACAGTAGTCCTGGTTGCGGAACATCCTCTTCCCATCTCCTGAGATGACCGCGGAGTGTTGCTATGATTTGATTGCTATTTCAGTAGAAAAAAAGAGCACCTAGTCTCGTCATGATTTAGGCATTTCTTTACACTTAGAGACAGCAGAGTGAGTTGTCACCACAATTAGGCGATCTCCAATACTTCCTCAAGGCTACTTTAAAGAAACTCCTCAATGAGAAAATATTTTTTAAAGCTTTTTATGGTACTGTTGTTTTTTTTTCTGTTTCTTATTGGAATAATATATTTACGACATTTTTTTTTAGGTGAACATTTACGTCGTTTGAAGCGATTTAGGTGGAGCTCAGGCCCGCTCTAAGCCCCGCCCACAAATCAGTAGCCCTGCCCATTACTACTGGACTGGTTTAGCTGCTCGATCGAACGCGCTAACAAGCCTAGTGTCCCCGTTTCGTGACATCCGGTACGTCTAGTCTGACGTCGTGCGGGCAGACGCGCGGCAGCCTCCGGCATCGTCTGCTATCTCACCGCCGTCTATCATCGTCTGCAAGTGCCTGTGAGACGCGGACACGAGAGCCGCGCGTCGGCGTCTGTTTTACCTTCGTCCGTCTGCTATTCCGCCCCTGTTTAAAAACGTCTGCAACGCCCAGAAGACACTGACCATGAAAGCAGTGTTCTAGCGTTCATCATGCAGGAGCTGTGGGCCATTACAAGCGTAAGTCGGCGTCTATGAATGTGCGGTAATAAGCGACCGAAAGAACTAAAAACAATTGAGAAAATATGCAGTTTTTCTAGCTTTACAGCTTTTGTTATTCTTCCTTACATGGCATCCGCGAACAAAGTGAGGGAGCGTGATGACACAGAATAAGACCGCGACGTAAAAATATTGGCTTTGTAAGGCCAGGTGTGGTGCGAAACTTGAGAGCTACGTGCCTTTCGAAGCGGAAAGACGGGAACATACCTGGACTAAATTGATGCCAGCCGAACGCCCGATTGCCTCCGGCCAAAATGGCTCTCAAATTCTAAAATGGGTAGTTATCTTCTCGGTATTGAAACCATGGCTGCAAATAATCATGACGATTGCAAGATTCGCAGAAGCAGCGGGGCCGCTCTTACGGAAACCAACATCTTTCTTTGGAATCAACACTTGCAAACGAAAAAATCAAGCGAGATCGAGCAACGTATTTGGCGTGGGACGCTAGGCAAAGGCCAGATCCGCTACCAGAACAAGCACCCCCCCCTCCCAAGCGTTTCGAAAAGCGTACTCGCGACACTTCTTTTGCTGCAAACTAGGTCGGTTGAGATCTTCCTCCAAACACGGCTGTGAACTCAAAACCACTCGCACTCGCAAAGAATAAACGAGGTCAACAAGCAGCGGCCGTTCAGCGCGCCGCAAACGCGAACAGCCATTTATGTTGTCGTTTGAAACCGAAACGGAGTGGCAATCTCGGGATATATTTGGAAACAGTAGTGGCTCTATTTATAATGAATAACGTCACAGCGCACAACAAGAGAAATAGTCACAAACAAAGACACACAAAAAATATACACTCACTCGGCGCTGACTCACAACTGCATGAGTTGTATTATTGTCTTCTTCTATACTCAAAAAACCACCTCTTTTTTTTCTATGTTCTAAGAACGAGATGGCGATCTCAAATGCGAATAACAAAAATAAAAAAACAAATGAAATTTGGAAAGTATTATAAAATAAATATTAAAAAATAAAAATAAAGGAATAAAAACGAATTATCACTACTGGTGCCTAAAAGCACTTTTGGTCAAATACTCAACCGCCCTTTGTGAGAGAGTTAAAGATGGCATGCTCACGAAGGCGTGTCATTCAGACACCGACCAGTCTGTCCTATGTAACATTCCCCCATGGGAAATTGGGAAGGAATAAATCACTCCTTCTACACAGGTAATAAAGTTAGTTCGGTGTTTCTTGGTGCAGCTTACGGTGTTATTGGAAGTCGGATATACCTTTTTACTTTTTTTCAGACTGGTCGGTGTCTGAATGACCGCCTTCGTGAGCATGCCAACAATGCCACCAGCGCCAACTCTGTACATTTGGGACTACACGGTAGGAACTGTGGGTGTTCGGCCTTTGAGCAACTGCACTGTGCTGGGAAGGAGCCCCAATCAGCTCACCAGCGAGATTATCGAGGCAGCAAGCATCGAGGGAAACATGTATAAGTGTGTCAGCAGGCCATCTTTAACTCTCTCACAAAGGGAGTTTGAGTATTTATTTTTAATAATTCGTACATTTTATGGCGTTTTTTATTTTGGGAATTTGCATTTGAGGTCGTCATCTCGTTCATAGAACTTAGAAAAAGAGGAGGTGGTTCTTTGTGCATGGAAGAAGATAATACAAGTCATGAGTTGTGAGTCAGCGCGAAGTGAATGTATTTCTTTAGTGTGTCTGTGTTTGTGTTTCTCTTGTGCGCAGTAACGTTATTCAACATGAGCTACCAACTCGCCCAGTCAGCAGTCTTATCTATTTATAACATTTGTTTCTGAAACAGACAAAATAAATAGTCGATTAAAATACTATTACGGCATGGAGATACAAATTTACAACCAATTTTTCACACATCAATCATCTCTCCAGCCATTGAGATGTTAGCACCTTGTAAGCACGGTGCGGGGCTTTGCAGGTTGCGACCTCCAGTTTCTGTAGATAAATTGCGTCTAGCGGCGTAATAATGTTGCTCCGAAAAAATTATTTTGTGGTAATTATTTCCTAAATATACGTGTCCTTTAAAAAAGATGTGTTCATTGCAGTTTTTTTAAGGTGAATCAACTCCGTCTTTTGTAATTGTCGTAAGTCGTGCAGAATTCCAAACAAGTAGAAATGAAATCCCTAACGTTTTGCAGGAATCCACCAGAAAACAACAATGCAAACTACTTGCTTGTAATTATTAAGATTTTAAATCTTCTTCTGACATTATACCACGAAAATCGTCAAGTCGCTGTCGGTTATATCATAATTTAGCTGCGCTAGCTTCATTTTACGGAATAAAACATATTGCAGCAGGCCTCGAGTCAACAATGCTACCAGACGCGCGATAACTGTACAGATTTATAAAATTAGGGGTAAAAACGCGAGCGAGCTGGTACACTCCGTAATGAGAAACCTTGAGACCAGGAACAGAAGCTTTAAAGAACAAGGAAGAAGTTGTCCTTAATTAAATCATTTCTGTGCTGGCAACGGAGACTGGTTTGTCCGTGTCCCTTCTGTTTCTCGTTTCAAGGTTTCTTACTATGGCTGTACGGAGTCACATTGGAGCCTACCTCAAGAGGCAGTTCCGCTGAAGTTCTCAAAATGACCGCGTTACTAATGGGGTCAACACAAAGAAGAGGGCAATATTCGAGGAAAATGCATCTAGGCTGCTATTCCAACTGCTCTTGTAGAGCCAGGCGAGACGCTTTGCAGTGAAATGTGCAGTCGGGCTTTTCAGCCTGCCAAGAAAACCTAGTCGCCCGTGTGACAAGCAAACACTAGCATGCTAATGAAGGCAGTGGACGCAAGTCTAATTTGGTGCACCCAGATGAGGATGATGGACCCAATTTTCGTGACGCAACAATATGGCTGAAACTAATACTAAACAAACGAAGCGGGAAATTCAAATTCTCGGAAGTGAGTATATTTATTCATGTTTGTTTCACAATACACTGAAAACTGACAGAGAACATAAGATCAACTGAGTTTTGTAAATATTTATTATCTTAGGCTGAGCGATAAAACATTGATACTCAGTATTAACCTGCATAACCATATAAATGTGTTCTCATTGAAATGACAATTATATTTTATGGCTAAACTATAAAAACCGAAAAACACTCAAGTTTCATTTAAATTTGTTTGTCGGACGGTAAATTTACAGTGGATTTCTTCGTCGCCTTATTACGTTACGTCAGGAGAAAATCTCAAAAATATTCCTCTGAATACGTGTTTATAAATGAGCGTACCGCGTGTCTCTGAAAAAAAGAAGTAATTTTATTGCAGCTAACGCTCAGACTCCTCTCAAGTGTATCACTTGCGGCTCGAATTGGATGCCAAAGTTTCGAGCTGACCGTTATCCTATTCAAAAGTTATGGATAACAAAAAAAACTAAGTAAGAATCAGAACCAACTAGCCCAACTTGCAGTCTTTATTTCAGAAGTCCCAAAACTTGTGTATTAGATAACAGTTCGTTCTGAATCTTGTCTTCTGGTCAGGCACGCTAGGGTTACATTTGAAAGGGATGGGTGCGTTCGACGATGCGTAGTTTATTTTGTGCTTTTGGAAAATCATGCAAACCAGTCAGCGCACCAAACACACAGATTGCACGACGGGAGTCGTGTATGGAATGCCCTTGTCATGCGGCTCTTCTTATATCGGGACAGACAGGCAGGTGCATCAATGATCGTGCGCGCGAAAATGCCGCGGCCACGCAAGCTACTCCGTTGGGACACCTTGACACTCCAGCAGTCGTTACCCATGTGCCCCGTCATTTAGCAATAGGAAATTTTGGCTGGGTACCCAGAGGCGGTTTCTAGAGGTGTACATGAAGCTTACAAAATCAAATCAAAGGGCTATAAATGTATACATGAGACATCGCTGTCTTTATCGGCAACCGTGACTGAATATTCTGCACGGCTACATATTGGATTTTTTTTTCAAATAAAAGTTAGTTGGGAGTGCAGCCTTGTCTGTCTACTTTTTTGTCCCAGTGTTTTTTTTTTGGCGCTTACCTACGTGGCCATGATGTTCGTCGTGTTTCTGCGCGTGTTATTTCGCAGCTGTAACAAACAAACACAGGGAAGGCCTAGTAATTCGCGATTTTGGATGTTAGTGGTTTTATGGTTTCGTATCATTGTACTGCGCTTACGAAGCAAAGTACAGGTGTTGATGCATTTACATGGTGTCAGTTGACACCGTGACGTCATTATGTTATGTAAATTGACGTTATGTGACCAGACAACTGACATGTCACGTGAAGTCACGATGTCGCTTGGCATCGCATATTAACGTGAGGTCATGGTGCCTCATGCCCTTGTGTCACTTAACTTCATGGTGTAATGTGGCGCCACGGCTTGACTTGATGACACGGTTCAAGCGACGTCATGCTGTATCGTCACGTCGAGTGGCCAGGTTATGGTGCCGCGTGACGACCACCACAGTGATGACTTCGCGTGAGCACCGTTCGCAAGGTTCAGCGTGACGAACGTGCGCCAACTCGGCTTGTATGTAACACGTGTTTTGGTCCCAGTGGCATGGTCATTAACCACTAATTACACTTCACCGCTAAAGGTTTCGCGAAATTGCATTCTACTTGCTGCACATCCGTTACTAGGCTTCCGTTACACTTTTCTAGGATATTTTCTTTTAAAGCGTAGCCCAAATTGTATTTGATGTAAACATCTTTGGTTCGGTCGCCAAGAAACTTACGGTGTTTCGTCAGTACACAAATATGGGTCTCTGTCGCCCTAGTGTGACCGAAGGAAGTAAGCAAAGAAACGTAAAATAAAAAAAAGTCGGGATGACAAGAGCGACAAGACACCGACGTTATTTATTCACGCGTGCTGGCAACCCTCACCATTTTTCTTTCACACGTCATCGGGCTCTCCGGAAACAGGTGTTCTACTCCCACATCATTTGTTCCGACGTGCTCGGACCACGACGGCATTGTGGAGCGGCGCTGCTGCCCTCTCAAAATAAACGGTCCTGATCTAGGCGTGAGCGCAGAGCGCGGATCACCCGTCCCAGCGTTGACGAATGAGGGCTTACCCTTTCACGTGCCGGCTCCGGCGCTGAGACGCCGGAGCAACGCGAAGAGACGTCCAGCAAGCCTCGACGTTTTTTTTTCTCTTTCGAAGCGACTGCATTTTCGTAGGGTTCCCTAAGGCCCCTGAATAAGAAAGGTAGCGACATCTCACTTCCCTCCGGCGCACACACCTTTTAACACCGCGTGCGTTTTATCAGCCGAATTCAATGAGAAGACCGCCATGAACAAACGCCACGAAGAGTCATTACGAAGGACAGTCCTAAAGGACCGTCGCGTCAACTTTTTTTTACTAAATTTAGACGGAAAACTAAATGTCACGTAGCCTCAATTTTATCGCTTAATTTAAGAGGAAACACAAGTCACGTGACGTTAATTTCCTCCAACCTCTAGCGGGAAAAATGATGTGCCGTTACATCAAGTCACTTACGTCAATTTCTGCGTGCGGATCTGGGACGGTGCATTTATTTAATATTTATTTAACCATACTGAAAACTTCAGGGGGGGGGGGGGGGGGGGGGCGTTCAAGCAGGAGAGGTACATAATCAATAAAATAAACAGCGCTTTTTATACATCTGTGCTTTGCGTTAAAGACGTTTTATATCCGGGAGGAAAGGTGTGGTCCTCGTCTTCGCGATGTTGAAAATCTTGTAAACTTCTTGAAACACGTGATATTCGAAGATCCTCCTTGGATCCAAATGAATGCTCAGGCGCGACCCGTACTTGGTGATACAATTTTTCACCAGGGCGTCAGAAATTTCGGGAGCGGTCTGGTTTGGAATTACTGTTCCCGATCCCACTTCTCTCAAGCCAGTGGGCTCGGGAGCAGTGGCAAAGACATTGCTCTCATGCCGCGTTTCTGCGTTTCGCAGGCAATTGTGGTGTTTTTCTTGCTCTGGTCTTAACGCTCGGCTTCTGCTTCGACGGGCATCTCGGTTCCGCTGATGTCATAGACCGAGTGCGGCAGCCACGTGTGCCTCTTCAGCTGTATCACCTCGGATCGGGCGTGTCAGATGCTCACAATCTTTGGCACAACGGCGTTAGCAACAGTGACATCAGTTCCCGCCCTCTACTTTATTCTTCTATTAGTCAATCAAAAGTTTTCCAACAGTCACTTGATGATGGTTTTCTCCCTGCTGAGTGGAAGGTGGGGAAGGTTGTTCTATTCCACCAATCAGGTAAGAAGAATTCTTCACTTATTATCGACCAATTTCGGTCCCAAGCATTTCATGTAAAATTTTAGAGCACAGTGTGTTTTCTAACTTCGCCAACTTTCTTGAATCGAATTCGTTCTTCACACATTCACCACACGGCTTCCGTAAAACGTATTCGTGCGAAACTCAATTGGTAACTTTCACTCATAAACTAAATGCCATTCTTGACGGGTCATCACTTGCCGACTGCACCTTTTTAGACTTCTCGAAAGCATTTGATAATGTGTGTCATAGGGTTTTACTTCTTAAATTAAGTCAACTTAATCTCTATTCCGAATTTCTTTTATGGCTTGAATATTTTCTTGTTAACAGTTGTCAGTTCGTTTCAGCTATCAGTCTTACTTCTCTCCCAAGTGGCGTCCACTCTGGTGTGCCCCAAGGCTCTGTGCTTGGAGCTCTCTTCTTTTGTTTCTTCCATTATTCATTTGTTTACAGATGACTGTGTATTTTTCGTGAAATTTTATGTGATTAAGATATAAGCACTCTTCAATCTGATCTTAACGCCGTCTCTGTATGGTGCAAAACATGGTGCATGGAACTAAACATTAGCAAATGCAAACTTATGCCTGTCTCTAGAAAAAATAATAACTTACCCGTTTACTCCCTTAATAATCTGCCTTTAGTCGCCGTATCTTCTTATAAATACCTTTGTGTTCACATTTTCTTAAACCTTACTTGGAGTGTACACACCAACTTGGCAAAAGCACCTTCATCCGTAAAGCTAAAACTATACACTGTCCTAATTCGCTCTAAAATGCCGTTTCAGTTTGGGATCCCAGCCATAGAAACTTGATATACGCACTTAAAATGGTTCAAAATAATTCTGTTCGTTTCATATTGTCTAACTTCAATAGAACTGCAAGCGTCAGTACAATGAAATCTAACCTTGATCTGCCATCACTAGCATCTGACCGCAAAACCTCTCGTCTTTATTTATTTCACAAACTGTTTCTTCATCCTTCCTTGCGAGCCAAACACATTTACCCCCCCCCCAATACACCTCACCTCGACTAGATCATGTTCATATAGTCAGGATTCCAACGTGTAGAACTAATGCTTTTTCAGTCATTCTTTCCCCGCACATCAGTTAAGTGGAATGGCCTTCCCGCCCCAACAGCAACAATCGAAGATCACCAGCAGTTCAAGAACCTTATAGCTAATATTGTATAACTAGGAGTCAGATTAGTGTACTAATAATCACTGCATTTAAAAAAAATTATATTGAATACATTGTACCTACCCTCCTTAATGTCTTTGGCCATGAGGGTATATGAAATAAATAAATAAATAAATAAATAAGCTCTGGCCATTTTGTGAAGTAGTCAACAGTGACCAGGAAGATCATGTAACCAGATTTAGACGGGAGAAGTTAACCCAGCACGTCAAGGTCAACGTGTTCAAAACGCGCCCTCGTCTTACTTCCTTGAAGTGGTGCTCGCTGTTTGACGTGAGGTCCTCTAAAAGAGGCGCACATGTCGCACCGACGGCACCACTGCTACACGTCGCTCTGGCACTGTAGCCACTGGAAGCGGTGGCGAATCTTGTTTATATTGCGATTCACGCCGAAGTGTCCTCCTTCTGGGCTGTTGTTCAGTTGTTGAAATACGTGGCAGCAGCGTGTATGGCAGTACCGGTCGCTAGACGACAGAGGCATCCGCTGCGGACTCCCAGCGTTCATAGAGAACGTTGTCGTGCAGGTATAAAGAGTCCAATTGCACCAAGTAGCCGTTAAGGGTAGGACATTACCTGGATACCTCTTTGCCTTGAGGTCGGTTATTTCTTAGCTTCCATTGAATGAGCAGGCCGATGTTCGAATCGTCAGGTTGAGGTGCTTGAAGTCTTTCCGGTGTCCACGCTTCATTGTCACAAGGAAATGCTTTGAACGAGATGCACTTGAATTTTGCAATGCTTGAGCACTGCTTGAACGAATCTGATCACATGGACGACGCGAAATGCCGTCGGCATTGGTGTGGAGTGAGCCGGGGCAGTGCTGTATGTTGAAGTGGCATTGATGAAATCGTTCCAAAGATCGGGGCGACCGGTCCATCAGGAGTCATAAAACTCAACACCCAAGGTGATGACGCATGGTCGATTCGGATAATGAATTTTAGTCACAGAATATAATGATAGAAATGGGTTATGGCCTTGATGATGGCCAAACGTTCGCGTCGGGTGGTGCAGTATTTCCGTTCTGGCTTCGTAAAAGCCTTTACTATAATACGCAATTACACGCTCTTGCCCGTCTATTTCTTGCAATATTAAAGCACCAGCTTCCGAGGCGTCAGCATCGGTGTCAAAGATGAATGGTGTTGTTTTTTGGGGGGAAGGCAAGAGTGGGTGGAGACGTGAGGGCCGTTTTGAGTGTCTAGAATGCCAGTTGGAATTCTCGGAACCAGACAAACGAGACTTCCTTTTCTGCCAGGAAATAGAAGGGCTTGGTGATCTGGACGAAACTAGGGACGAATCTTCCGTAGTACGATGACAGCGCAATGAAGCTTTGAACGTCAGCGGTGGATCTCGGGATTGGCCATTCAGCAAGAGCGGAGTGTTTCCGTTGAACTGTGGAAACTCCGTCCATCGAAATGATGTACCGAGGCATTCAACCTGCGTTGTGCAGAGCGAACACTTCTTTGGTGTAAGCTTTAGGTTCGCTTTTGAAGTCGTGCAAGCCCTAGCTCGAGGTTCCCCAGATAATTGGAAAATGTCTTGCCAAAGACCACAATGTCGTCGAGGTATACAAGAGAAACTGTGCTTATGAGACTGTGCAGAACAGATTCCATTAGTCTCTGAAATATAGACGGGGCTTTGCAGAGTCCAAGTGGAGTTCCTTGGAATTGATATGAGCTATGACCTGTAGTGAGGGCGGTCTTCTGTCGATCATCCGGGTGTACGGGAACCTGCCTATATCCACTCTTTAGTTCAGGCGTAGAAAACCGCTCGCAGCCTGCGAGATCGTCCAAGATCTCGTCACTTTGCGGCAAAGGAAAGTGTCCTTAGTGACATGATTATGTCATCGATAATATATAGAAATGCGTGTCAACCTGTTTTTTTCTTTACTACTATGACTGGTGAAGACCAAGGAGAACACAGGGTTCCATCACACCCTGTCGTACCATTGTCCTTATCATGTCGTTAACAGATGACCACTGTGCAAGGGGAACGCGCCGAGGAGACTGTCGTAAAGGGGTAGCCTGTTCCGTCACGATGTGATGTGTTGCTCCTAATGACAAGCCCATATCCCTGTCTCCCGTGCTGAAAAGCTTTATAAATCTTTCAAGTAGTTGATGAAGCTCCCCGCGCTGGTTTTATCGAGACTAACCGTCGCGCCCTCGTAGAGAGGCAACACGTGTGGAGCCAACTTGGTTGCTAATACGTGGAGACACAGACACGGCAACTCGGCATTTATGCGGGGTCCACTGTGGCAGAGGACTGACACTGTGGCAGAAGCAAGGGGAAACGAGTCGGTTCTCAGATGCAGCAATACGGCATTGAAGTCAAGCACGCACTTGTTTGCTTTGAGAAAATGAACGACAAGGATTCACTGCTCCTCGACAGCTGCGACAAGAGGCAAAGCAGCTTGAAGGCTTTTCACGGCGAAAGGCACGGTTGTGTAGCCCAGAACAGCTACCGTCTCCCCTGTTGCAGTCTGCAGAGCGTAGCGACCGGAGTTTGGCGGGACGACTCGGTTGGCCTTCACCAAAAGGTTTTGCCGGATTACAGAGGTTGTTGCGCTGGAGTCGACAACTGCACGCACTTGTACACCATCGACGGCGCCTTCGAGGTGGAGAGAAGTCAAAGATGAAGCCAAGACGCGAGTTGACGTCACTTTTCTTGGAGGCATTCTCGCTGAGGTCCAGCTGCGGGGACCAAGGTCACGATTCGGGCACTGCGCCTCCGTGACCTCGCTGGTGGCATTTCAAGCAAACGGGGGCTGGAGGTGTTTGCGTCTTTATAGCTGAAGTTGCGGCTGCATGAGCGGGGCATATCTATCTACACGCGTAGATAGATATGCTTGTCCGACGGCCTGTACCTCCAAGGTGCAAGTGCGTGCTACCTACAAAGCCTTCAGGGCGTGCAAGGCGAACCACATCATGTACCTCAACCGACGAGATGGTGTCGATAAATTCCACGGTAGCGACAGCTCCCAGCGTGTCCTCTGGGCCGTATGGGAACGCAAGACGCGCGAGGCGCTTGATGTCATCCGCGAGGTCGGAGGTTGTATCTAGCGCAGACCGACGGCGGTGGCGAGTTTTGCGTGATAAAAGAACCAAAGCGGCCCTTCCCCAAAGCACTCGTTCAATGTCGTGACGAAGGCTTGGCAGGATTGACGAGCTTCAGGTGGCAAATGATGCAATACGATCACCGCTGACCGGGCTAGATTTGCAACCTAGGATTTAACTTCTTGGGCCTCAGCCTGATCGTTCGCGTCAGAGATGAAGTTGAATTGCGATATGTAGGGGGCCAAGAAGCGGTACCGTTCTACGTTGATGGTTTTAGTCGCGGGCTCGGGTGTCTCAAGGGAATATGGGCTGGAACGTCAACGACACGGGGATCCATGGGGTCAAGCGATCAGTCCTTCAGAGGAGGCAGGCGTTCGGTGAGAGATTCGGTTCATTCCCGAAGGATGAGGTTGCACTTCTAAGAAGCTAGACTCTCCCGCCGTGCGTAAGAGGCTTTTGCATGCTGGAGGCGGTTCGTTATAAGATCCACGATTTGAGAAGCTGGCTGGTCCGAGGCAGCCAAATTTCCTGCGCTGACATTCGCGGGTCTGTTCACCTTGAGGAAGAGGGTGGATGTGTTCCTCTTCAGAAGGTGATGTGGATTTGATGCTCCGGGAAAGCATCGACCGGACTCCTTCTGACACTAATGTGGCGTTTTTCTTTGACAAGTCGTTAATTTCTTGACGTCCGCTGGCTTTGCTCGTAGGCTTCCAACTGATATTTCAAGGATTCCTAGTTTTTGGCCTTGTTCTCTTCCTTCCCGGGACATCAGCTTTGCTACGATATTTTGTGTGCTTATGTGAGGAAGCTGGGGTTGTGTTTTTGAATATTCGAAAATAATGGATCATATAAATATAATATAAGCGGGAAGGGAGGAGGCAGTTGAGGCTTCTATATTACTCCCTTTACCACTCCACCTCGCGCTGACGCGGGTAAGTTGATGGAATAGGGTGGAATGAAAACGAGCCCTCAAATAACTAGCTCCAGAAGTTCAGCAATTTTAAGGTAGCAAGGATTATCAAAGCAATATTTGTTTGTATGTTTTGTCATGAGACAGAATATTTTGACAGCAGCTAGGGCGCAATTACCTAATCTAGCCGAAGAAAAATGTTTTTTTTATAGATTCTCGTTTCTTTTAACCTGGCACAGGTTCACACTCTGATATTATTTCTTTTGATTTTAAATTTTAGGACAGACAGCACTGCAAAATTAAATTCCAAAATCCGAAAATAAACATAAATTCCAATATCGGAAAGTAAACAATGTAACAAAATGTGCTTCAATAAATTCGAAATTTTGGCAAAAATAAAATCCCAAGAACATCCTCCTAATATGAGAAAAAATTATCTCCGAAAATACAGACGCCTAGTATTATGCACACGGTTCTTTTTAATTATATTATGTATATGGCGCGTATGGAGTTAGCATATGGTATTTTACAATAGGGCAGTGTTCGCTTAATCATATTCGCCTTTTGAAAGATGTTCCCTCCTCGTTCGAGCGTCCGATCGGTGAGTGGTTGGTACGGCGGCAAACTCACAGGCATTCTTTATACGAATGAAAGCGCACTGTGTCCTTCAATGGACATTTATGAAAAAGGCGCGCGCCCTCAAACGACGCGCGTGAAACAGTATTAGTTGGTGATGGTTGCTGCTCTCTCGTCGCCTGCTACCGCCGTACCACCTGCGAGAACCATGTTGCCTATGCTCACTTTTGGGTCGCTGTATACGACGGGTATCAATCTTTACTGGCGCTCCGTGCTGTACCGTCCCCTGATAGGTGAGAAACCCTCAATCACATTTCAGTTGGATGTATTCTCATGTGCCGTGTTTTTATTCCGAACAATGCTGGGCGAGGCCTATGGTGCAGCAACTTACCGTATCTTGGCGAGATATGGGTACGACAGTCTGGGAAGGCCGAACGCTGCTCTCGCATGGTTGGTGAAAAGCACGAAAGAAGCAGACAGTAACGCTGAACTGAGGAAGTCTGCGCTCTTTTTTGCAGCAAAGGCAAATATACAGGCACGTACGCATAGCGTTAAACTGCTGCTCGCGTGTTCTCATGAAGGAAAACAAGAATACAGGCCATAAGACGAGATGGAAGGTGAGACAGAAAGAAATTGCCACTGTCTTGTCTGTACTCACACTTATGTCTTTTCTTAATTTTGTTCGTTTCTGAATTGTTACTCCCGATGCGAAGGTATCAATCACATTAACAACGTTTTCAGTAATCCGTCTACATAGAAAATTATGGAGCCACTGCTCCTCTTGAGCTTCCTAAGGGGACGTTGGACGAAGCACACTCAGAAAAATAACTGCGATTTAATTAGTCAAAATAGCATTTGGGGCTGACTACACCAAGAGGCAGACTAGCCTTCGGGAAAAGTGAGGCCAAGCCACTGTGGAATGATCCTTTTCGAATGGTTAGGAAGGAGGGGGGTCACTTTCGAATCCGATGTTCACGTGCA